>DWAJ01003752.1:0-14139 GCA_018238005.1 Eurema mandarina
TGTGACCGGGTTCTCGACTGTAAAATGTTTTTGGTAAATTTAGGTCTTCACGACACAGGTTCGCCTAGTGTGAAGGCCACTGTTATGTACTATGTAATCTATGTTGTTCAAATAAATATTTTTTCATATTTTCATATTTTCATAAAACGGGGAATAAATAAAAAAAAATGTAAACAAGCCGCCCACGATGGAACCGGCAAATGAAATGGCACTGAAAACAATGAATTAGACACAAAAGCATGGGACAAAGACCGCTTTGCTTATGGCAGGGTCCAAAACATTGACGTACATAATATATATATATATCGGCCTTTCATTGTCTCTGGTCATGGGGAAGGATAAATTACGTCAAAGGCTTTTTAATACTTCTATAGGAAACTTTTTGTGTATAGTATTGATCTGGCTTGCTCCTATAAATACTAGAACTATGATAAGTCGTTAAATTTAGTGCTTTAGCTTCGATAATGACTAAAGGTGGTCCCTTGTCCTTAGTCCATTATTATCTTCATCTCCCTTAGTTGCAACGATAAATGTTAATTTTGTTACAACGCATTAACCTGTTATGGCGAGTGGTTATGATTGTTGCCTTTTGTTTCAAAAAATTTTCTTAGTAAATTATAATTGATAAAAAGATTTCTAGTTTTTAATCTATTAAAGATCTAATGCTATTTAACCAAAACACTAAATTCTGCAGTACGAAAAATTAAACCACATTATAATCGTCATATCTGTTTATCAATTAAATGTTACAAACCGACAATAATTTAATATCATTAAGTTAAACAACGAATGGTAAATCAAATGCGTTTAGCGGTTATTAGATTTTGAAGCTGAAAATTATAACAATACCCCTTTATGCAGGCCGTTTAGTGAAAACCTCAAAATGGTCCAGTATTGGTTATTAAAAGATAATATCATTCATTAATATTAGTTAAATGCTGTTGAATTTGCGAGAGATTATAAATTGCTGTACACACTACGTGTTCGTGGAATCGATCGCTTTAATTGGATCGTATGTTTGTGTAGTTGCGCTGGACAGAAAAAAAATGGAAATTTCTCGTATCGGAGGCTTATTATGGCCGAATACTATGACATGTAAAATATTTAAGTACACAATAAGGGGTTAAGCACCTTTTTAACTACTAAATGGTATTCTTAACATCGATGATATTAGCGCCATTAAAAGAAAAGCAGATTTCCCAGATATGCTTACAGATTGCTTACGGCAAAATTGGTATACAGGACACACTTCGGTGTCATCGTGCCCAAGGAGTAAGTAAGTAAGTAAAGTAAGTAATTGAATCATTTACTCGTAAAATATAATTTTAAACTTCATCATTATGGCATTAAAAGTAAGAAAAAGAATCAGCCAAGTGCGAGTCGTATTCGCCCATGAAGGGTACCGTAACCGTTACGTAATCTATTTTAACAGTATACTTTATTGTTAGGAAAAGTGACTGTGACATACAGACGGACGGATGGATAGACATTAGACATACATAACGAATGCATTACAGAAACAGAATTATTGTCATTAACCTAAAACCGGTTAGGTTAGTACTTATTTATATTATAATCTCTTTTAATGTTTTACAAATAGTGTAATAACAGAGAAATACTAAATAAAAGAAGAATTGACATAGTTTTACAAAACAACAATGCACCTACCATATTGTAAAATCTTTTACTGTTTTATTCTTAGTATGGAAATATAGCCAAGTTACGGAACAATGTAAGTTGAAACAACTAGTGACTAATTAATAGATGTATATTCTGCAGTAACAATATGCACACACTTCTCATATTTTATTTAGAATATAGTAGAGATATAGCATTGTTCTATACCGCTGGAATTGTGGACAACAGTCAGTTCAAAACTGAAACTAAATTTACTATGCCTTCATAAAAAAATCAAGCATTTAGTTTTGTTTTTAGTGGCCTTTTTAACCTGTTAATATCATTTTAATAAAAGGAGCTAATAAACAATCCTAAATTTTCAGCTTTTTATTTATTTAATTTTAAATAAATAAAAAAGCTGAATGTATCAGAGGCTTCACTTACGATTAAATATTTGTTTTTTTTTTTAACAAAAGTAGCCTATGATCATTGTGATACTTCTAAGAGTAAGAATATGTTTTCAAAATTTCATAATGATCGATCGAGTGCGGGCCAAATCTCCATATTGGATATCAGTTGCTTATTCAATCGAGTCCGATTTCAGCGAGCTGGCGAAAATACATCTGAGTGCAGCTAACAATTTACTATACTGTATTACACCGTTGGCCAATAAATGGTATTAAAAATTTACTTCTGAAAATTTAGAGACGCATGCAGACAATAATTCTGTCCGGAACTCCGATTATTATTATTAAATAATAATCAGAGTCCCGCTAACAAGTGAATTGTAAATGTAGGTACACTGAAACCTATTAATCTACGAATAGCTTAATAAGACTATTAAAAATTGGGTTTTAACTTTGTCCATGTTATTTATTTTCCCTTTTTCAGACACCGTTTTACACCGTTAAGTGTACACAGTGTAGTGATTCGTTTCTATTTAGCGTAATAAAGCCATAAAACAATAAAATTAAAATACAGCAATGTATTTTAAACAAAAGAGCGATCGACTACGAATAGTACGCGTCACGAATCTTTAGCGCTGAGCGAAACCTGTGCATAAGTCAAAAATAAGGTATCGAGCAAGCGTTGACTGGTTGTCCCAGTCGTGTTGTCTTTTTCGCACCAATAAGTCAATTACGAGCGCGGTTCTACCTATGCACAGCTATTCTCGTCCAGCGCTAAACATAAATGACGCGTACTATTCGCGCGTATTTAGTGTGCGCGCGATGTATTCGGCGCATATCACTATCGATATATAGTCATCCATTGCTAGTGTAATAGGGAAATATAAATTAAATTTTAAACATCAAATAACTTCGAGAAAAAACAAATTACATTCAAGTCATACATACCTTAGTATACCTTAGTATAATCGGGAGAGATACGATTTAGTGTTTCGTTTTCTTTTCTTTGGTTAAAACGTTTTTCTTTTAATTTAAGTTTTCGGGAGAAGTCCCTGTATAAGTCTCGACATTTAAACCGTATACGGTTTAAGCAATTTACGGTAAATAAATACACATTATGGCAAGAATCACGTATGCCTTTGTATGAATCTCATTGTAAACAAAATAAGTTTATTGTTTATATGAAACACACGTGTATGAAATACACGTGAACATTATGTGCCTACAATATTTTACAATTATTCCTGGATAGATATTAGTATGGGTTACGTCAAGCTTATTAAAAATCCGTCAGGGGAAAAATCATTAATTACCATTCATATAAATGTATAATAATAGACTGATAGTAACGCTAAACCAAACGGCATACTTTGAAATCACATTATTCACATTCTCAAATTTTATTCTCTCTACGAAATAATTTTCATCAACGTTAAAATAAAAAAGGTCCTAATATACACCCTTGCGGTACACCCATAGTAAGTACTGCTTTCTTCTATAGTATATCAAATATGTACTTTAATTACGCAAATACAGTCGGTAAGGATTTAAAGCAAAGATTGATTACGAGTGAAATTCGATCACTTATTCAATGGACCCTTGCAATGGAAATAGGTTTCAGTGCAGCTACATTTACAATTCACTTGTTAGCGGGACTCCGAGACAATGGTGTTTAACTTGCCAACTTCAGGCGATACGTTGAGTAAGAAAGTGGATCGTTCGAATGGAAATTATTTTATCTATACTGACGTTTTAAAGGGTGATGTTTGAGAATTTGTTAGCAACTAAATTATCTATACTATACTAATATATAAAGCTGAAGAGTTTGTTTGTTTGTTTGAACGCGCTAATCTCAGGATCTACTGGTTCGAATTGAAAATTTCTTTTTTTATTGAATTGAACATTTATCGAGGAAGGCTTTAGGCTACATAACATCACGCTGCGACTAATAGGAGCGAAGATATAATGGGAAATATGGAAAAAACGGTGAAAATTATTCATCTTTGAGGGCTTCCTTTGCGTGCGCTGCGAAAACGGTTCGAGATACAAAAATAATATGTATGAAAGAATTATTCCTCTTTAAATGATCTAAAAAAAAAGTCCGCGACAGTATATGTCTATCTTCTAAGATTGACTCACTATAACATAATAATAGAAATAGATCCGACGGGGACGAAGTCGCGAGCAACAGCTAGTAGTTATATAAAACAGCTGAAATATCTTTGGGAATTTACCAACGGTTAATAACTTTTGCACCTTTCTATTTTAAAACATGCATTACCTATAAAGTGGTATCTACATCAATTAATGTTTGCACCTTTTTATGTGTTCATTTTTTTATTTTCTTTTATTTAGATTTTACTGTTCAAATCAATCTTTAAAAGCCCTTTTATTAAACACAGCTTCTTCCCTTATTCCATTTATTGTATGTACTATTTTTTTCTTAAAACCTTGTGTATCAGCTTTAAGTCATCTAATAAATTACAAAACAAAATACCTAAAAGAAGATAGTATTATCTTATAAAGTAAAAGCATCATCTATTAGTAAGTGTACATAGTGTGTCCATATTTTTGTCAGCGGGTGTACAGTGCATGTATTTAGGGCCGCATTTGCGAGCACACTCGAAGTGACGAAACCAAATGACCGCTTGTCGCGTAGCTACAACTATTCAATGCGTTCTGGATTTACTGGCCTGCACTGTACGCAGATTATGCCTAGGAATCCATGTTGTTAGAGACTCGAATTATTCTAAGGTATTGGAGAATATTTAACTTAAAGATACCGTATTTTGTACTGTCAGTTGTAGTGTCAGTTTGGTCTATACAAAATATAAAGAGAGGTAACGTTTTTGGATTTGCTTAATTTATTTTGAATATTCATATACTAATGTAAAGCTACATTTATTAGTGACATAATGTATTAACGTCTTTTCAATATGAGAATAGCACAACTAGTTTCTGAAGATATAATTGAAAATTTTTATCTTATATAATTTTAGAAACATTTACAGACACACTAGATCCTGGATTAGAACTTCAGATAATTTCTATGACAATATTTTCCTAGAGGATCTTAGTACGGGGGTAACACCGGGAAACATAGCAAGTATCGTGTGAATTGGTCCCATGTCGCGATGGTAATGTATACGTTGTTTTGTCTGTTTTATTGCGTCCTGAACTTTCTTAATGGTCGGGATCAAATAGTTTAAGTACTGTTCTGATAATAGTATAAATCCTACCAATATCATTTAAGCAAAAGTTTGTATGTGTGGATGTTTGTTAATCTGTGAGACAAAAACTACTTGATGGTTTGCCCTGAAATTCGGTATTCAGGTAGATTAACATGTGTTGTATTGTGCGCGTCATTTATGTTTAGCGCTGGACGAGAATAGCTGCGCAACGGTAGAATCGCGCTCGTAATTGACGTATTGGTGCGAGAAAGACAACACGACTGGGACAACCAATCAACGCTCGCGTTTCGCGCCCCGCGCGCCACGCCGTTACCTCGATACCTTATTTTTGACTTCTGCGCAGATTTCGTTCAGCGCTAAAGTTTCATGTCGCGTACTATACTTATTATAACGGTATTGCTATAGTAACTGAAATAACGCAGGTCTTGTCTTGTTAGCTTAAAAACCATAAATATACCTTAGGCTACTGTTTACTAACATATAAAATATGTTCTAACCAAAGACTTTTCTAGAAGCCTGAAACAGTTGCACGAAGGGCGCTAATTGCGTTGCCTCGACTTACACAATCCGAGCGATATGCAGAAACAAAAGATATGCAACCAAATCCTCGCAGTGCCTTGTTAGTGGTTAATATGTGGCAATTTATCTTTACGAATCTTTCAGACTTTACATAAGGGAGATATAACTGTATTTAGATATATAAGATTTCTTATAGACAAGTTGATAGCGTTTTTCTGATTTTAGTAGATGTTTAGAAGTTACATAAATAAATACATAAATAAAATGGTAAAAATAAAAGTCAAGAAATTTTTAATGAATTGATGTATTTTCATTTCATTTTTTACTGAAACAGATTAATAATGAAGGACAATAAACAATTGAAATCAAATAGAATTTACGGTCTCAAAATGCAATGTTAATGTCCTTACATATAATAAATCGTTTATCATATAATTTACTTATACTGAGACTACAAATTCTGTCGCTACTCGCTATAAGAGCTTTATCAGTTCTATAAAGTTGCATATAAATATTGCCTTGACAAAAGAAATGCAATAAATCCTTGCTCCAATTCCTTGGCAGTGGTTATAGCGTCTCTTAACGAATGTGGGCTTACGAATCTTGTTAAGAGTTCTTATATAACTCATAGGTAATATAAGACCTTCAAATATGTACGTGAAATAAATAAAAAAACATCACACAAAAAATAGTTAAGTGCGTCGTAGTAATTAAAGCGTCAACGTTGTCGATTTACATTTTTGAAGGTATTTATTACTTTAATAAGGATATTAAAGTAATAAATCCCTTGTATAATATGATTTAAGTGTATAATTAAAACGATGAGTTTTGGTTCAGCAGGCCCTTTTCTTCTTCTTTCTTAATTGTTTTAAACTTAGGATGTAATATTCTTATAAGATCTGGCTTCGAAAAAATAATTAAAATTTATATTGAGAAAGTTGTTTTTCTCAATTGTTTTCAGAGGTTTCTTTTTCTTTCTAATTCTTCTCTCTCCCGAAATTTAAAACAATAAATCACAAGCATTCTTAAGAATATACAAAATAGTTTTGTAATTAGTTTTCAGTCATGTTATTGGTTAAGGAACATACCGACCTCTTGAACTCTGACGATATTGGCTTTCGAAATGCTGTAAAGCCCAATTAAGACGATATTATTTGGGTAGTCCAATGGAGTATGGAGTAATTGAAATTTTTGTTTTTCTATGAGGATTATTTTTTTCACCGTTTCAGCTGATTGCTTTTCAAAGGCTAGTTCGTGGAAACTGACCAGATACAATTTGGTTAGCCGCATTTTTGTGTATGCTATTCAATTTATAAAAAATGGTTTATATTCGAACATAGGTATATGTAGATATAAAATCAATTGCTTAATGAGTTAATTTGAAGAAATGTATTTTTTTGCGTATTACCAATTCATCTGATAGCTTTGTCGTATATGCGTCGTATATGATAGCTGCGTAGTATATTTTCAAATCAACTTTACTATATAATCAAATGTTTTAACTGAATTACTATAAGTTAGCATTATTTTAAGTGTAGCGTATTTTAACTTTATAGATTACATATTATACAGAAAGGTAATCAGATAGAATCGATCGGATAATTGAATTTTCCCACCTTCTACAATATTACTTGAAATTATTTCGTTGAAAGTTTTGCATCGGGTTTATAAGTTTGTATTAGATTGTTGTAGATTAATTATCTATAATCATCTAGTTGTACTAGATAATTATAGATAATTAAATGAATCACCATTCCCAATTGTAACTTTCTTTTATTTTATATCTACCCTCACAATATATCGTTGCGTCTGTTTAATTATTAAACTTCTACTACTCTAAATCTATTGATCGAAATTTTCTAGCCTCTTAATACTTTTCACGTTTAACTTAACGTATAAGTAAATACTACGTTTTACGCGGAGTACAACTTAAGTATATATAAGTCTATATTAATCAAACCAAGCACCGAACCGCTTACACAGCCCATTAGAATACGAACCTACTTCAAATTACACCCATTCAGTTCGCATTAGTCTAGCCGCCCTTAACACGTCGCTTGATCCATATTTTATTGTTGGGGCCAAGTTGAACGGAAGTCGGAAGGCAGTACTAGGTCACACACACATGACCGAAACTTTAATTACGTTAATTAATTTTCCGGCTTAGATCGGCTTTCCTTTTAGATAATCTCTTTTATTACTCCTCTTGATTAAGTTATGGGTTAACTGTATTGATTACGCGATCGTATTTTTGTATGATGGGTTATTAATGTGTTCTTGTTGAAGTTAGATTGAATTACTTTTGGGAATGGTGTTCTATTGTTAATTGCTGTCTGATATGAGTAGCTTTAACGCCTATTTATTATTCGGTATTTTACGTCGAGATTAAATAATATGGGGTTATAAAATGGGTTTTAAAACTAGTGACGAATAAAGCAATAGGAAAAATATTATATTTGTAAAAAACTTCTTATCGTTGTATAAGGTTGGTTGTATTTATAACTCTACGTTACAGAAAATATCTACTATTATTAAATGTTTAAAATATTTAAAATTTTTAATATATATGTTAGTGTTTATAAATAGCACATTATACCATGAACAAACTAATGAAAACGGCCCTCTGAAACGAAATAATAATTTCTAAACATATTCACGTTGTATTAAAAGCTTTGAAACTGACTACTCTTGTTCGAGTCATTAAAATTGCCCGTCGTTAGTGAGCCAGCAATTACTGTTTATCAGTGACGTTACTGTGTACTATTAAATCTTTACTTTATATATAGAAACTAGCTGTGTCCCGCGGTTTTACCCGCGTAGTTCCCGTTCCCGGGGCAATACCGGGATATATCCAATCCTATCTTTTAAGTGGGATGAAACTGAACATGGTGTGCGAATTTTATTATAATCGGTTAAATGGTTTAGGAGTCCATTGAGGACAAACATTGTGACACGAGATTTATATATATTAAGATAAGATCTTTTATGCTTTATTTAGATAAACATTTGTCAAGCGTTTCAATTGAAAGATAGGTTAGCTAGAAACGTCTATACATAATATATAGAAATATACATAATATAAAGTCTATGAAAAAAAGATTGCATTCAATTCTTTGACGTATAATTTAAAACCTATAATAATATTAGTCCAGTTCAGTTTAGTTCTTTTACGAAAATTGCATATTCATTTAAAGTTAAGAACGTATTACCCACTATAATATCTAATACTTATTTAAAAACATTAGATAACAAGAATAAACGAGTATAGTACATTTAAATGAAAATGCTATAAACGCGGTTTAAATTCAAATGTACTCTTTGAAACCCTCGTACTCTTCCAATTTCACTATTGCAACTAATTAAAACTTTAGTTAAATCCGACACTGCCATTATACTTTTAGAAATAGTGGGTTAACCTGCTCCGGGAGAAAACCAAGGATGCATTCACACCGTTGGCGTTAGCTTTAAACTGTTGTGTTAGACAGTAAGTTCCAGGCTAATAAAATTTACCAGGGACAATTTATTACATTATATTCTAAGTAGTAATTGAAAATTTGCTCAACGTAGGGTCTTACACTCAATAAACTGTAAGCTAATAAAAGTAATCAGCTACAAGTTATAACACTGAAGAATTCTGAGCTAATTAATTATTAATCTAGCTAATACATTTCTGCCTTCAATAAACTCCTTGCTAATAAGACTTATATTATAACATAGTTTCATTATCTAGTAGTTTTAAGAAATCCAGGTATCAAGTAACCAGCCTTAGCCTGTGTTTAACGAAATTTTGTAGTAAATTGAACGGAAATTGTATACGTACAGCAATTATATGAAAATATAAAATATATATTATTTTGTTAGCAAAGTTAGGTTTTGTTTTCGTATTGCATGCTCTTCGAAAAAGCTATCTCGTTTAAAGGGAAATGCAAGTTCGTTATCTAGGATAAGAATCTTTGATCTGCGGAAAATTCTTTGCATCGTTTTCTTATCTCAAAACATACTTTTCTTCAATGCTGAGTATTTCATTAAAATTTTGACATATGTTATATCTATATATTTCTTGCTATTATTTTTCCACGCGACACAGAACAGTTTTAGTGTACGGTGTCAAACTAACGTCTATTATAAGTAAAAGCAATGGTTTGGTTACAGATAGTTCCATGTGACACTTCTCTGTCTTGACATCCCGATATAACGCCTCACAGCACCTGGTATCGAGAGCGTTTTCTCCATTTAGTATGAATATAAATATAATTTTCAATATATTTAAAAGTCCACATATCGAGCTAATTAAGCGAACGGTTTAACACAAACGTCTAATATAACAAAAACAGCGCCTTAATGGCTTGGTTCCAGAAAGTTCCAAGCAGCACTCGTATCTGTTGACATCCCGATACAACGGCAAAGCACACGGTATAATAAGCGCTATCTTCAATAGAATTCCATTAATATTACATATTTTTAAACTTCAATATATTTAAAAGTCCGCATATCGAGCTAATTAAGCGAACGGTGTAACACAAACGTCTAATATAACAAAAACAGCGCCTTAATGGCTTGGTTCCAGAAAGTTCCAAGCGGCACTCGTCTCTGTTGACATCCCGATACAACGCGGCAAAGCGCCCGGTATAATGAGCGCTATCTCCAATGCAACAGCATTTAGTTTGAATATTTATAATGCCCAATGCGGTTTCGTTTGTTTCGTACTGTAAGGAATGCAAAGCTTGGTGTTAAGTGTCGTAGTGCATAAATGATAGTTGTGTGGAAGCTTTTTGTTTGTCAAAATTGGTTTCTCGAAATGTTTCAATGTCATTGTCGAGTGTTCATTAATAATGTTTTTCACGTTGAACGCTTTTTGAATACATAAACATTTAGGTTACGATGTAATATGCATTTTTCCATTGAGTAATCAACGCTAAGCCATTATGGCCCATGATGGGCCATTAAGCAAATATACGGTCTAGAAAATTCGCCGATTAACAGCACTTAGTCGAATTCCATTCGCCTCCTCGATGTACGAATCAGTTGAGCGAGTCAGATCCTCAGCATAACTCAGAACTTGCGACATTCGAATATACCTGCGTTTAATTTGACATAATGTATGGAATGGTGGAATAATTCGATAGTATACGTGACGCTCCGATCACAGGTATTGCGAGCATGTCACGTAAGACGTAATTGTAATGTCAAACCGTGATTCAAATTATTTGTTACGTGTCAGCAGTTTGGAATTATCGACGCTCTTGACTTTGGATGTATGACAATTGGCCATATTGAAGCCATTCACCTTTTGTCTCTTGAGTGTATTGCGTTTTTGGTCCGACTTACGAACGACCGATGAAATAGCTTGCCTGGTGTTACGGAGTTATCTCTTAGGTATAGGTCTCGTGAATGTGTAGTCTTTCTTTAAAAATAAGAGAACCAGAATATTTAATGCAATAAAGAAAGAATTTCAAACCAGTGAACAGTATGTAACCTTAGCTTCAAAAATTTTAAACAGTCATCCCTTTTTATAATTATTCTTTAAGGCGATAAAATTGTGAATGTGAGATAGTCTTATACAATAAAGATATTATTGTTGTTGAACTTATAAAATACATTTCAAAATATAATCTTTACTTAACTTGACCTCGACAAAAGTAGTTTCTTAAGCTTTTAAGAAATCCCACCTCATGCGTACATTTACTTTCAATTAAAAGCTTTTACAGTAACGAGACATTACTTCAATTCCCATGCAGCTCATTAAACCCTCCACCTGGGGCGCCCACCTAGTCAGTCACGTAAGCGGGTAACATCATAAGTTGGGTAATTTGCATACGAACTTGTCAAACTGAGGGTCGGAATAGCGGTGTGTACCATCAAACGCACCTGTACGTAATTATACAGTGCAATGCCGTATGTACCTAGTAGTGATTTTATAGAATGTAAAAAGGTTTAAATAAGCAGCTCCATACAATTATCATATTCCTATGAGAAACGTGTTTGAGGTTATCCTACGTGCTATAAATGTTTAAAAGAAATCAAATCTGAAGTTCAACTGAATTGAGAATTCTCAACCATTTTCAGAAGCCATATTATGTGGGTCTTTATCAAACCCTCAGTCCAGGATTAACTGGCACTTAATTAAGGGTTAAAGTACAATAACTTTTTAATCTTAGCTTCTGACCTATTTGACTTATAATACCCAAATTAAGACATTTGATTCACGGCTGATTTGTATAAACAGAATCACAGATACTTCAATAACGAGATATAATTAGGCAACCCGATGCGAGCATAAGAAATCTGTACAAAGAATCTGGGGTAAGGAGAATCAATAATGAAATAAGCTTTCCCTGCTTATTTTGAACAGCCGCGCCGTGAATAAATAAAATCTGCAATTTAAATCATTGAAACAGTTTTTTCCTTTAGCATAATTGTAAAAGATATTACGGGTTTAAATGGAAAATTTATATCTAATTTAATTTCATAAATATTTTGCGTTACTCGTGTGTAATTTGCGCGAATTTTATACGATAGTTTAATTTTTAAAATAGCTAGGTAGCATTTATATTAAATAATCTTACGCTATATAAAAATTATTTAAAATTAAATTTTACAATGATGTGTAGTGGCTTTTAATATCACCTTAAGTACCTAGTACGTGTGCACTCAATAATAAATGAATCTTATGAGATTTCCCCTAAATTCCCGTTATCCGTTTAAAATGTTATTACTCATACAATAACAGTTCACTTCGCTGACTACCCTCAGGAAAACTTTAATCTTATACATATACGTTATAAAAGTTTAGACGGTTAGAAACTTGGGCCATTTATACAGATCAAAGGACCCATTCTTAGTACTTAGACAACCCTCGTGGTTTCCGCATCGCTGACACGTAATCCGTCAAAGCGAACACCTGAATTGTTAAAATTTGTATTTAATTTGATTCTGTTGAGGTTATTGATGGAATGTTCTCGATGGTTCTAGAACGTTCTATTGTGGTTTGTTGGTCCACGATAAAAATGTAGAATATCAAATTTAATTTAGGCCATTTTCCATGCTTGTATTTATTTATTTAAGAAGGACAACCAGTAATTGATTACTCGAAAACGAACAATAATATAAAAAAAAAACACAATTTTAACAAGAATGTCAATTTTTAACGGCCGTCACACCATGCGTACAAAAAAGAAATAATAACAATGAAATAATTTGATGAAGTATTCGATAAAGGTAGGCCTTAATAAAGTATAAAATTTCCACGTCATTAATACTGTGCTCAAAATATAAATTGTATGTTCTGAGGTCTTACTGTAATCATCTTAATCTTAGTCTAGTCTACACATTGTTAAAACTTTGAAATCGCGATCTGGTAATGTCCTGAACTTATGTTATTAGAATATCCATACTAATATTATAAATGTGAAACTGTGTTTGTTTGTTCGTTTGTCCTTCCTTCACGCCGTAGCTAAGCAATTAATCGACCTGATTTTTGGCATACAGTAAAACGGCTGAAAAGATGAAGAGTAAGATAGGGTTCTTTTGGTCCTAAAAAAACATCAAGTTCAAAATTTTCTAATACCACGTGTTTACCATTATCATTACCATTATCATATGTATCGATTGGACACTAAACTTAAAATGTAAAACAAACAATAGATTTTAATTTATATGATGACAGGAGCACAATTTATATTCAGTAATATGTTAGCAGGAGCAAGGTTTACCTGGTGGTAAGCCCACCTCCATAATGAAGCTTCAAAGCTAATTCTCTCGCGAACGCGTTACTGGCCTATAAAAAGATGTATAAGAAAAGACTTGTGCTAATAAGAAAAAAGGATTAAATAAGTTTTAGTGTGAATCTATTAATTATGTATTATGTTTATATTAATAATAATTATGTATTATGATTATATATTAGGTATTATGTTATAAGATACATGAAGTGTGGATGTTTTATGAACAAAGTCTAACTTGAGTATGGGACTTGGAAAACATCGAACAACCATAAATGCTTATTCACTTAAAGGTAAACTTTGTGACATCGATACACGAAGGGTTTGATAGTCGAATAAAATGTTTGTTAAATTGTTTATATTGATAGAAAAATAAAGCTGTTTTATAAATTGAACATGTGAACTATTTTGAGCTGTTTTTTACCCGACTACGGCAAAGCCAAAGGAGGGTTATGATTTTGACAGGCTATGTATGTATGTATGTATGTATGTTCATGTGTTCCCTCGTAACTTCTAAACCACTAATCAGAATTCGAAAAATGACATATCATTAGAAACGTCTTAATTGTCCGCTGGTTATAGGCTATATAGATTTTCACCAAATTCAATGTGGCGCCCTCTAGCGGACAAAATATACAGAGTAAAAAAATAAAGTTAAGCTAGATATGCCGTGTTTGGTATCAT
>DWAJ01003753.1:0-14138 GCA_018238005.1 Eurema mandarina
TTAAAAAATCGGTTCAGTAGTTTATGAGTCAATCGCGGACAAACAATGTGACACGTAATTTATATACATATATAAAGTTTTAGCGGCGTTCTGCGTTACCAGCCACGGTCACGGAAACTACACAATACCGGTAGAAAAATAATTCGGGCTGAGGTAAAATTTTCATACAAGCCAAAATCAACTAGAAAATGTTGTAACTAATATCCATTTTTATACATCCACACATCTATACATAGTGAGAGCATAACATATAAAATTATAGTAAGTGGTTTATTAAACTATAATCCAGGGAGTATTTGAGATATTCACATGTTTTTAGTATAAATTAGCTGAACGTATTCTGACAATAGACGTGTTACAAGCACTGATACGAGTAACCGCAGTGCGGAAGATTCCCTCAAAGTCTAAAAATGTTCGGCAACATAATACAACGCAAAACATGATGTAACACGTGACAATAACGAAATAAAATAATAGTTTTTCAAATACGATTTTTCATGTTTGAGAAAAATACTCAGATAATATTTTTTAAGCATATAAATGAATGTGTCAATTGTTTTAAAGGATGTCGATTAGAACGTTGTTTTTATTCCATTTTGATATATTTAATTACAACTGTATTTACTAATTTTACAATAATTTTGCAATTTGATATAATAATTTGTTAACAAAAAATGTAAAACAGTTGAAAACGCGAAAAGCCGCGCAACTCGTACAAACCAGTAGTATGCTTTACAGGTACTATTACGCTACATTTATTATTAAATTTAAAGTAAAGCAAATAACTTTATTGAACTATAAAAATTTAGAGCAAACAAAGACAGAATAAACCAAATTTAACAGACGGACGAAGTTTGAACCAGCATCACGTGCTAATCGATATCACTCTGTAAATACAGCGCTTTGCTGAATTCAGTTGAAGTACGTCAGTTATATTTGAGTTAGTTTTCACTATTACTAGAATGAAGAAACTCAATAAAAATATAAAAACAATGGGTCATTCGTGAGCTTGTGTACTTTTTGGAATATTTTTGGGATATTAAAAGCTTAAGAATAGACAATGGTATGAAGTAAGATGAGAATGGAAATATAGGCAAGCTTTTCAACTTTCTGGAAATGAACAAAAATCTCTGATGAGATGGGAAAGAGATGCTATTGTTTAACGCTGATTTTACGCACAAGAGAGTTGTACCAAAGGGGTGTATTAACACTAAGTTACTAAACCAAAAGACATTCTATTACTACTACCTAAGAAATGTTAGAAATAAATATTAATGCGACTACTTAATAAGAGATAAATTCATATTAACTGATTGAAATTATTAAAGCAATATCAAATGAATAATGGCTTAATTACTCACAATTATAGCAGTTATATATTCTCCGTTAAGTACGTTCGTAAATTCTGAAATGACTATGCATATTAAAATCTTTGATAATTGGCAACATTTCAAGCAAGTTCAGCGGGAGCTGTAAAATTATATAGCATAAATAATTCGGTAATAACGCAGTAGATAGTCGACATTCTTGGGTAATTTAGCCCAATAGCTACCTCGCTCCACCTGGGTGCGGCCGGATTTATGAGGCCGACGGCTTAGCTTCGATCGTGAACTAGGAATACCTTCACCTTACCTGAAAACACATCAATCTTACACTACTATATATTTACGAAGAACGGTCTAGGCCGAGTGTTTAACTACTGCTTATAAGTTAGTTTTCAGAATGTATACTCATAGGGCAAATCATTTGAATTCTGTAAAAAATAATGATATAAGATATAAATTATGAATTATCTTTTCTTTGCTTTAAAGGGTTTTAAGCATAGTACTATAGATAATTAATATTATTGAAATAATTGGGTTTGTAGCAACGTAATATGCATAATTTTTTGAATTGGTGTCTGATCATTGTGGTGATTGCAGAGTGAGCGGTGGCCCCCGGCATGAGGTCGGGGGAGGGCGAAGGCTCCGAGCTGGCGGAGTTCGGCACGCGGTGGCCGCCGCCCTACGCGCAGGGCTATGGCTGGCGCTCAGCCACGCCGCAGCACCCGCCAGCACACCACCTCGCGAGGCACTCGCGCTCGCAGCAGGTATGTTACAACTCGTGAGATTGAGCAAACCAGCCTATGAAGAAAGGTGTGGGAATATTAAAATAGCATTTAGAAGTTGTGATCACCTGCTGAGCTTATTTACGTACGTCACTTAAATGTATTAGTAGGAAACCGTGCAATATCAAGTTTAGTCCGGTTTGATGCTCAAATTTTAATAATACTAAAAGAGTATATTAATCCCCTGCGGGACAGTCTTAAAAGAAGTATTGGATACGCACAGTGGTTGCAGGACAACCGTCAGAGCTACGAGGCGGAAGATGCGCGCGCGCGGGCTCGCGGCGGGGTGTACTACTCCCCGCCGGGCACCTCCTACACCATCGTGGAGAGGCCCGCCTCCTCGCATGGACACCATCCCTCGTACTCCCACCACTACTCTGGCAAGCTGGCGCGGACGCCGTACGTCGGCTCCTCCACGTTAGCTAGCAGTGCAGGTGAGATCATAGGTAGTACTTCAACCATTGTCAAATCAAACTAAAATTGGTCAGTCACTTATATGATCTGTCCTTTTTATCAGTCGGGGCGACAAATTTACGGAATAGCACCAATCATTTGAGTGCTTCGAACGGCAAGAAGAGACCGATATCACCAGAGCAAGTGCTGCGTCTGTTCGGGCAGGGCGGCGCGGCGGCGTTGGGGAAGGCTTTGCCTCCGTCACAGCCGCCGGCGCCCTTGCCAGCTCCTCTGCCGGCGCCGTTGCCGACTCGACGGCATTCACCAGCCAGTAGTCCCAGCAGCACTACACATCATGTAAGTGTACAGATGATGGAAACATGCTCTATGGAAACATTACATATTCAAAACAATAAAGACAAAATAGTTTTTAATGCTTTACTTTTAAAAAATTTGTTGTTCATAATCAAAAATCAAAAATTTTATCCAACATTTTCCCTAAAAGCTTACCACTTATCGTGTATAAAAGTATTTTTAGCGGCGTGCGTAGGACTTAGGACAAAAAGTACGGCGGACGTTTGTGAGAAGCCTTGACCTTTTAGGTTGCAGCTTAGATAACATAAAAAGAAGTTAAAAACATTATCCCTTGGTATTTTTATATTCCGAGATTTTTATGTTAAGAGCAGGACGAGGTTTATTTTTAGTTTTAATAAGGATCCGTGTGCATTTTTATAGCAGCACTACTGCAGTTTTCTATCAATCGCACTAATCGATAGAATTATAATGTATTGATGCGTTCAGAATTGGTTTTCTAAAAATAGGTTGACGTGTGAAGCGTGGGCGCGCCGCTAGGCTGTCAGATACCTACGTGAATTATTCCGGACTGACTCTAGTCGATATTACTACTTTATTCATAACCACAGCGGCGAACGTTTAGCGAAACATGGATATACTGTTGGATTTTTATTTTTCTTAGACCTAGTTACTTTTACTTCTCATATTCACGCGTTATATTAAATGCTTATTTAGTTGTAGCAAATATAATATTAGATTATCAAGTAAATGTACACGTTATATGTCATTGATATCTATTCAGTCAATCTAGACAGTCAATTACAACATTTGATTAACACATTCAATATTCCAAAAGAACTCAACTTTATATTTAATTAGTAGTTTACAATGAGAAGAGAATAAAAATTGTTCACAAATTCTATTAATATGTGGATGTTTTGAAATCTATAATGTTCATATTTTATTTGGAATGGACTGTCCATAGTGGTGCAGTTCTTTAATAAATCTTCTAAAACTTATTCTTAATTTGTTACTTGTTAATAATAACACATATGTATCATGTATGAAAAAAAAGTTTTCCGATAAAATGAAAATTTATCGTGACCGATGCCTATCCATATATTACTTGTAATACGTGAGGGTCACCACTAAATGTAATAGTTTTGTCAGTCCAGTCTGAATAGCGGTGAAATAAAGTTTACTCATTTAAGAAATCAATTTTATAACATTTTTGAATGGAATATAATTTCAGTCATATAGTTGCTCTTATTTCCTTTTAGCTAAAAAACTCAATGTTTGATCTTTAGCTTTGTTTTTTATACGTAAAATATATATAGGTATGTTGTCGAAGTAGGTCTTCATATGGAATCGATATTCAGAAACAAAAGTGACGTAAAATGAATGGCTGAAAGCATTAAGCGGTGCGTGATGTGTTCAGTTATTGAGCGGTTTAGTGAACTGAAGTCCTACATTTTGTCTTCAAATTGGATTCCAACGAGAATTATGAGGTAATTTGCACAAGACATGTATATCATGGCTTCTAAATGGACTATAATATGGAATACGAAATAACAAGAACATGGAGCTACCTTTTTTAGTGTCGATTATTGTGTAAGAATCAGATGTTGCTGCTTAATCTTTAAGATACCTATATTATATATATTGAATACATGCGTTCTTTTTTATATTAATAACATGTTTTTTGTTGTTGTTTTGAAATGTTAGAAAAGTTACAAATTTATAATACCTTTAGAATATAGATAAATTTATTTGCAGTAGTCAGTCACAAACCTCGTTTTATAATAAATTAAGCTGCTCTAAGCTATTCATACACTTATATAACGTATAGCTACGTAAAAGTTGAACAAGGAGTCATCTGTTCATTTAGTGCGGTGTCAGGGTTCCTTGCGGAGTGATTGATGCACTTGTTGGAGCTAAGCGGACCACAACTTACAGCTCAGCTTGAATTGCAAGCTTGTTGCCAGTACATTCTTAGTAAAGCGATACTATGGTTGTACGGTGCTAATTTTCATATTTTTTTTTAAACATTAACGAATTTCCGCTTAGGGATTCTTTTAATCTTTTAAAGTCTCATAAATTTAAATTATTTATCTATATTTATGTGTAAGATTTTCCATGATATTTATATTAGATTCAGTTGAAATGATGAAACAAACTTATAATTGTTTTATAATAGAAACCGGTATTATATGGTTCAATATCATCCATGAACCGTAGCTGTATAACAAAGTGGCTATGACTTAAGAACCTGCAATTCGAAGAATTCTTCGCCGCACTAAAAGAATTTTCTCTAGAAAGTCTAAGGATTGCGACGGAGAAATAACATTCAATTTCAGTATACTTGTCGTACTAGTAGATATTGAAAGGATTTGTAAATGTAACGGAATAACGAAATGGAATAAAATATGTGGGAACTACTTAGCTGAATAGTTCGTGTTTGGGTGAATCTTTTCAATTTGCGACCATTATTGACATGTATTTTGCGAGTTTCGAAGAAGTTTATTCGTTTTCATTTATAAATATTAGGTATAACAGATTAACGATGCGTATTTTCTAAAAAGAAAATGCTTATTGTAAAACATTATATCTTTTAGTGTATTAAGTATTGCTTTTACTAAAAATGAACTGAAGAATTAGATACAATTTACTAGAATTAGAGAGAACTATTAACTTCTTTTGATAACCTAGTTTATAATTTTAATTCTTTTGTGATTAATGATCTATTCTGAAAATATTTTATTATTTACGTATTGATTTTTGTTAAACTTCAGTGTCCTTACTCACGATCAAATTTAACCACTTTAAACTCGTTAGATTAGTTTGAAACCATCATCAAAAGTATCATGTTGTAGGCAATCTACCGTGGCTCGGAGCGGGAGAGGCCGTACTCGTCGGGCGGTGCACCGGCGCAGGCAACGGAGCCGGCCACGCGCACCGTCACCATGAGCAGGGACCCCGCCGACTCACACGGCTTCGGCATTTGCGTCAAAGGAGGGAAGGAAGCAGGTAACCCAAATCATGTTGGCAAAACACAGAATAGGGGAAACAGCTACACACACCCGGTGAATCCACGTATAACTAAAGGGGGCATGCCGTTAGCTTGAAATTGGCTGGCTCGCCCAGATAAGTATCACCCCACCATCATTAAAAAAAAAGTTTTGAACATTAGAAAGAAAGAACTGATATGCAAACACATGAGGAAGTTTAAATAAATGAATGTCTCAATGAACAATTCGCTACAATGTTCATAACAAAAAAACTTCATTGTATAACTTTTCTGTTTTAAACGTCTAACAAGAGTGCAAATATATAAGAGATAAAACAACGTTTATCGATTCGAATATAAATAGAACTCGGAGCGGTTTAACAAAGCGAACCAATCACTGATCAAAGGCTTTTCACGAAACGGTAATCCCATCCGATGCATGGATTTTATTATATTATCCATATTTGGATTGCACGTGCCTCCAATAAATATTTAGTTTCTATTATAAAAATATACTTACTATTGCTACAAAATTTGTGGGTGAGTTTTTATAATAACTACATGGAATTTACGTGTGACTTACGTCTTTTATGTCTTTATCGAAGAACTTGCTGTCTAATTTAAGAAATGATTGTAAAATTTTCCGAATTTCCTGTAAATAAATACGAAGAACGAGATTATATTATTTATAACAATGTGTATAACAATTGTTCAGGTGTTGGTGTGTATATATCTCGAGTGGAAGAAGGCTCAGTGGCGGAGCGAGCAGGCCTCCGCCCCGGAGACTCCATCCTCCAAGTTAATGGTACTCCCTTCTCTGGAATATCGCATGAAGATGCATTGAAGGTACGGAAAACTTCAACTGTGTAGCGATATACAGTAATATTTCGGTATTAGAAAGAGTAAAGTTCCAAAAGCAATCAGCTATTTGTCTTTCTTTGGACAAAATACCTTCTATTTGTTTGTGAAAATTGAAGATATTTACGGCGACTACAATAAATCTAAATTCTTCGACGTTTGACCTTTTCGTGCCACGTCTCTGTTACCAATTTACAGCACACCAAAATAATTTATCTGAATTGATATCGATCGGTATCTTTCGTAGGAACATTATATTAACTCGTGCGTGCCACGAAAGATAGGAAACCTATATTTACAAAGCTACATTTCGTAGATATGCAAATAGATAAATAAGTTTATTAGGTTTTCCATTCTTTTTTTTGGTTGGCGTTTTCATCAATGTAATGTAATAAAAAAAAAATATTTGAGTATATAGGAACAAACAGCAACATTCAATTTTAATTGGTAACGATTAAATGAATACCACAACCAACAAACCCGTTCGTAATAACGTTTACGCGTGAATCGGCAACATTCCAACCAAATTTTACTTTATCGTTGTAATTTGTGGCGATGTCCATGTGTAGTGAAATTAAACAATGCCGATTGTGTTACCAGTCAATGTAATTATTTCGTGACGGAGCTTAGTTAAAGGCTAATAGCCTTTGGTCACTGCCCTTTATAGTAGTAACTGTATCGTTTAGATATGCTTAGACGGGAACAAAAAGTAAGGGAATAAACGTTAATATGGAAAATAAGCAGTAAGGAATTACGTAAGTAATTATTCAAAAATTTGTGCAGGTTAATAATGCAAAATTGAATTACTTTAAATTCTGTACGTTGCATTTTTTTAAATTTGTTTCCCAATATATTCAAAACATCAACTAGGAAATACCAATTCAATTAAGTATGTAATTTTTTAGTTGAAGCTTTTCATTTCAAAGTTAGGTACCGTTGTAGTTACCTAATATTATGTTTGCACTAGTTAAATAAGGAAGCATTTAGAAAAACACAATCTATAGATGCTTAAAGACCATAGGGTTTCCAAAGTTTAAGCATTGTGATGCTCTATTTATAGTTAACAGTTGAATATGATACTCAATTTATTTGGCGTAGTGCGCTACGGTGCGTTGTAGTTCGGTGCTACGGGTTTGATTGTACGGAAACTAATTTCATCGTTTGTACTCCAGAGGTCACTAGAAACCCAATATTATATCATATAAAAAATCGACGAATAAAAAAATGAAATGGAAAAAAGGCAATTTTATTTTTGTGAGAGTAAAATGAAACAAAAAATAATCTTAGTTGAAGATTCCTAAAAAAAAGATTCAACGTTTTCATAATTATTTCGTAAATGCTACACGAACTAAGTCAATATATCTTCTGTATACATACATTCAATACGAACAGAGACAGTATACAGCAGCCAATTGGGCAGTAAATTTTATTACATCGAGCGCCGCGCCGGCTGACGAGTTTCACTAACGTACCTACTGCTCAAATATTCCTAGACTTTATGCACCTATAAAATATTCCTTTTACGATGCCTGTAACAATATAGTCCGTTATAAAATATATTGATACGTTGCATGCTTAGTAAGGAATTTAGAAATAAGGAAATATTAATGCGAACTACACATGAGACCATAAATTATGTCCAATACAATCTACGCTAGAAAGAATTGTACATATTTATTGTGTCGCATGGATTACAAATATATGAACAAGATGTATTATATCGCATGTACTTACATGAATTTAAAATAAGCTGTAATTTCATAAGACATGGGCAGGCTAAGTTCTCTTCCAGCAACTTATGAAAAGTAATTGTAATTATTAGCAATTTCTTATTACATAGCCCAGATCAATCTGCAATAGCGGTGCAACAATTTTTCGGCTCGAAGGATAATAAGACGTACTTGAGTCTGAGTCTTATACTCTTTAATCTAATATGAATTTTGAATACTGTCCAGATGCTGAAGTCCTGTCGGCAGCTGACGATGGTAGTGCGTACAGCTGGTGCGCTGGTGGGCAGGGCGTCGTGTTCGTGGATGGACCGCTACGGGCGCCCCGCCTCGCCGCCGCCGCTGCGCCCGCCACGATCCGCCAGCAAGGACCGCTCGATACGAAGGGTAAGCTAGTAGTTACTTTCGAACGGTCAATGGTCATGTAGTATTTGTTTGCGTACCATTCGATCTGTAACACACATACATCCAATGCGGGTTTTTTTAAGAGACATTACACACATATTAAAAGCAAAACTTCTATATTTTATAAAACAATGTGCTAACAGATCTGATAAATTTTTATCTAAGTTTTAATCCAATAAATAATATGTTACAGTACTTTAAAAAATCCTGATTAACTTTTAATGAATTTAATTTCAAGACAGATGTACCTATATAAGCCATTTAAATGATTTAATTCAATTGTAGTAGTGAATTAACTCCAGTATTATGAGGATTTATCCGTACTAACTTTAAGCCATGACATAAATCTCTCAGATTATCAAATTGTCAACTAGATATTGTTATTTAATATTATGTAAAGTTTAATTATAATGAGCAAATGCTTTTCTGTGTTATTTTCTGTTTATTTTAATTTTTATTTCGTAATTAATATATTTAATGGTGCAGTCCATTTTTAATAACGTATTGAATTCAGGAATCGGAAAAATAGTTCGAAACATCGATTGTGGGTTAAAGAAACCTTTTAACGACTTGTAAGCGGGGTAGTAGGTCACATCTCACCCGCGGGAATTTTGATTATACAATACACTACACTACATAACACATTAGTACGTGTAGTGAAATTTTACAGCAGGTTTTTACAAGACATCTGTTCAATGTAGCTGGCAATGCACTCTTATTTTAATAAATTTTAAGATACGTATATAGAAACGTATTTTATATTTTCCTACTTATTATATCTACAAAACGCAGTGTTGAATCTCATTGCATTATCATTGTAAAGATGAATTTGATATTTAAATTGAGTAAGAGCTGAAAATAGCTGCAATTTAAAATGAGAATTTATGCAATAGGTACTTTTCGTGTTTTAATATTTAAGTTATAGTATTTTCGAAATAACCATGTTCCATATACAATCATAGAAACTATAACATGCTTAGATTTTTTATATACTGCAAGTTTATAAAAGACGTTTCCATTTTTTATATAAAAAATTCTGTCTGTCTGTCCGACTGTCTATGTCGTTTTCATGCCTAAGCCACTAAACCTGATGAGATTAGGAACAGAACTTAAAGCTAGCCGTGAGACAGCAGTATTTATAAACAGACATATAAATAGACACGATATTTATAATTCCTCAACATTTCGCTAATGCCTTGTCATGAGCTGGTGTAATCCAACGCCCTAATCCTAGCAATACAATGTCAGATAGGAATAATCCGCACATGAGTACGCAACACAGCCTGCAATTACAGTAGGTAACGTCGTATGACTTAGAGCTAAATGCTAACATTATCTCGGCGTTTACATCAGTTTAGCGTAAATAGAACACATGTGGCTCGAATTGATAATTAGCTTCAATAAACATCTAAATGTTATTTATGCGTTAGTTTACAGTTCTATGAAGATATATATGTATATAAAATGATTGTATACTGTGCTGACATTCTTGGAAGACATTATCGTTTCAAATTATAAACATACTAGCTTATAACCACGGCTTCGCTCAAATCAATTAAATAGATATCGGAAACTAAAGAAGCATATTCATTCTAATACCTCCTAGAATATGTTCACAAAATTTCATGATGATTGGTCAAGTAGTTTTTGCGTGAAAGCTGAATATGTTTTCTAACTTTGTTTTCTTTCCTGATCAGGTGGACCTTTGCATTGAGCCGGGTCAGTCGTTGGGACTGATGATCCGGGGAGGCTTGGAGTACAACCTTGGTATTTACATCACTGGTGTCGACAAGGACTCCGTTGCAGATAGAGCCGGCCTAATGGTAAGTGAATTAAATAGATACTTTATTAACAACAATAGGTACCTACATCTATTTTACGCACTTATAAATGTAACATTGTTTAAAAAAACTAAATATGATACATGGGCACAATTAATAGTTTTTTTAAAGTTGTATTTTATATTTTTGTTGGCCATTAAATGCTTAAGTGAACGTTTACATTATAGCAACCGCTACTAATGCACCGAGGTCTGAATTTTTCTCTCGATATTTGTTCAAGACTTAGCATAGGATATACAACTTCTTATCTTCATATAATAAAAGTGTAATAAGTTAATATTAGTTTATTTAGCACTACTTTATCACACAAAAAGTATTTCTTAAGTTTAATGAGGTCCCGAATAAAATATTTAAATTCACTTCCAAATTTCCCACCCAAATACGATTAAAACTCCGAAGAATTCAGTTTTGGGAGTTCAGACCTTTCTGGACCTATCCCCTCATGAATAATCGCTCTTTACAAAGATATGTTTATGAATTCTAATGAGCCCCACATAATGGAGGGTCAAGGTTGTCAAGAAACCATCCATGAAAAATGTGTACTTTGATATGAAAGATAGCGTATTCGTAATATATAAGCCTCTTCTATAAAACAACTATGCCTCTTCTATAAAATAACTGTGTTCAGTTATTATTTTAATAAATTTATTTTTAACTAGCTGTTGCCCGCGACTCCGTCCGCGTGGATTTTCATATAAACAACTTTGACCCCCCCCCTTCCCCCTTTATTACCCTTTTCCTTAGTTAAAAAGTAGCCTATGTTTTATCTCAGGCTCTAGACCATCTGTGTACCAAATTTCATTACAATCGGTTCAGCGGTTTGGCCGTGAAAGCGTAAAATTATAAAAAGTTTCAACCAGGGGGGTCCCATATTATAACCCTTTTTTCCAGTTAAGTAAAAAAGTAGCCTATGTCCTTCCCACGGGTCTAGACTATCTTTGTACCAAATTTCGTTCTAATCGGTAGTAGTTTTAGCGTGATGGAAAGACAGACAGACAGACAGAGTTACTTTAGCATTTATAATATTAATAGTATGGATTAGGCTCCTGCTTATTACGTCAAGAAATTTGATTAACAACAAGTTATTAGATTATCCTTTCTATTTTTATTTTTTCCTGTTATTTTTATGCATTGCGTGGCAAAGAAAGAAATCACTATTGGGTACTGATATGTTTCTTGTAACGTTAGATATTTGTAGTTTGTATTGTATGTGATGAAGTTACTAAGTTCATCTCTTCTTTTGGTATCTTACTTCTATTGTTCGTAATATTTTTAAAATTTGTAAAACATCGCAACCCTCACAGGGACGAGTAAGGTCACCGGTAAACAGGAAACATGTTATATCGAAGCGAAATTGTAACATAAATTCAATATTATGCGCCATAAAGCCAATATTGTGCCGTTCCGAATCAATTTCAGACTGAAATACTTTGGCCCTTTCGCTACCTATAATTTTATTTACCTTACTCTTATCTCTTTTTATTTACATTGTAAATATTTTTATTTGCAACTTAAACACATTTAGTTCAAAATAAAAAGCTCGCCTCGTGCATAAAGTATATTTGGAAACTTGGTAGTAGGTATTACTTTTCCTAATCAAAACTTTCCGGGGTGTGGTGAAATGTGTCGTGGATATAAAGTTTTAAAAGGTTCTCGTGTTTAGTTGGATTTAGTAACTATGTAGTTTTTGTTTTCCACGGTAATCAATTAATCTCTGTTTTCCCGTCGCGTCGTTGTTAACAGGCTGCTCTTGGTAGGTATTAGAAAAGTATTGATTAGGTATAACCTAGAGAAGTGAATACTTATTAAAATAATCTTTCTGTTTTGTATCAGGTTGGTGACCAGATACTGGAGGTAAATGGGCAGTCATTTGTAGACGTGACACACGACGAGGCTGTCGCACAACTCAAGTACCACAAACGAATGTCCCTTCTGGTTAGAGATGTGGGCAAAGTCCCTCACGCCTGCACAGCTTATGGAGAACGCGAAGCTGCGCCGAGGTAAATATACCTAATAAGTTAACTACAAAAGTTAATGAACGAATTTAATATCACAAAACATCTTATGTATCAATATGATTCCACCAACTTAAGGCGTTCAACAGCCTTTCCGCTTAACTAAACGTACAACCTTTTATTGGTAAATTAAATGTGCTTTCAAAAAATTGGTATTGATATGACCATTATTACAGACTAGCCTTTGGCTCGGAATAGTATATTTATAGTATGTATATATGTAACAACAATTTCTTATAGAGCTTAAAAAGAGTTTTATGAAAATGTTTGTAAATGTAGAACATAAATCACATAAATAAACTTGCTCTCTTATCATATTTCCGTCTATTGAAATAGTTATGTATAGTCACTTAGCGACGGCCCATTCCTCCCATCTTCCCACGCTATGACGCAATAGACATGTTGGAATAAGTTAATTTTTACGTAAACGAGCCTTTTGACAACAGAATAGAAATAATGGATTATTTTAAGAAATAAAACAGTTTTATAATATCACTGACTATATTTACGCTATATTTTTCTGTTAAAGAACCATCTTGGTACTTCAAGATATATTTTAAGAAAAGAATAATGGAAATCGGTTCAGCTGTTATTGATCTATGCATTTACCAACACATTTTGCGATTCATTTTTATAATATAAAGATTTATGTAAATTTAAAAAAATATATAATAGATGTGTGAGTTGTGATACATGTATGGAGAATATTATCGTATGTGCTCTAACGTATATCGAACAAAAATGATTTACGACGCTTAATGACTGTACCCTGGCGAATCTGTAAGCTCTTTTCCCATCGCCTAAACTCTTTGGCACTGATTAATTGGCGACTAGCTCATACCCTTATGTCTTTTATTATATTTAAAATATATTTTTACTAAGTATAAATTTAACTTTAGATAATAATATGTGAAATTTTATCTCGTCGGCGAATAAACTAAGAATGTTTAATTTTTAAAGCTTACCTAGGAGTGCCTATTAAACATTTCTACATCTAAGTGATTAATAAATATCTCATATTTTTAAATAAACAGTTAGACATATACATGACAGCACAGAAAGCAAGAAATACTAAAACAAACCCACATGTAATTTGAACAACAATTACCTAGACAGAAGTAGAAGTAGGAAGTAACCTCCTAAATAAATTGCGACGCTGATATTCTGACAAGCTGTAGTTTTATCATTCTTTTAAACGGAATAACTAATACGTAATAAAGTAATACTCACACAGACAGTACATTGTCTGTACTAATTTTGATGTTGGTATCTGTAACGCAGTTTTAAACTAAAACTAGAGACAACTTCCAACAAACCTAATGATATTGATTGATGAATCATTGTAATTGTAATTATGTAAAGCCATTGTCTATGTAATAACGAGTTAATTATTTGTGTAGAATAAGCGGCTGGGGCAGACGTAGGGGCGCTGCAGCTGTCGCGGTGGAGCAGAAAGCCAAGTCTCTGTTGCCGCAAAGCGACTCGCCTGCG
>DWAJ01003754.1:0-14137 GCA_018238005.1 Eurema mandarina
CAAAATATCGGGAGAGTTTAGGCTCCATTCACCAGGTGTATAAATTGACATAATAAGTTTATTATATTTGCTGCTACGGAACCCTTTGTGCGCGAGCCCGACTCGCACTTGGCCGGTTTTTTTTTAAATAAGACAATGGCTTTGTAAATATAAATAAGTGTTTTAGAAAACATACAATGCAATGCCTTTTGTAAGTGACTCATAATAATTAATTGATCAATGAAAACATTCTTACCCAATGATTGTTAACCTTTTTTTATGTCTGTAACAACTTTGACAGTTAAAATTTTAACTCGAATATGAGAGTATGTGAAATATATTTTTATACTCTTAAAACAGTATTATTTCAGGTACAACAAAGTAGTTGGATTTTTGTATGGTTTTTTTCATGTAGCTTTGTGATTGCTAGGAAGATTTTAACCTTTTTTAATGAAATTATGCTATCAGTACGTAGACTTGATATATTAAAAATCTGATTTGTACATAAAAAGTACTTTAAAGACAATTATTCAAAATCACGCTATTAATATATTTTATGTTTAAAGAAATCAAAAGAAATGAAACAAAATTTAGGTTTTTTATTAAAATGATAAAAAGTATGTTGCAACAGTTTTTTGCCTGTTAAAGTGAGTTTGTGAAAATTCAGTATAAAACAACAATTAGATGTCGAATGCTGGATGCTCCGATTAAAAAAATAGTTGAAATAAGAATTGTATAAAATTGATGTCTTTATTAAATGGGTTTGTAAATAGTGTACATATACTATATGAATGTGATTGTCGATTTGTTTATAAAGTGACTATTTTTCTCTAAGGTGATGTCGCTGCGTATCTCATGATGTGGTCTTGAAACGAAAGCCGTATGAACAATAAAAGTTATTTCTTTTAATACATCTTTGTTTTATTTTAAATACACATAATAGTGATATTTATTTCGTACTGTTCAGATTTGCCTTGCAAGCTTTCGAGTCTTCTGACATTGTATTGCATTGATCGGATTTTACCCAAGAGTCGCACTCCTGAAAACATTACTTTATTAAAATAAGATGAAAAAGATATATATCTACTTAAATTTCCATATTCGACTTTATGACTAAGTTGCAGTAAAGACTGCGTGAAAAAAAACTAAACAGACTACAAAAACAAAACTTTTCCCATATTTGTCATACCATCCCATTTTGACGAACGTAAACTATATAGAGCTATAATTTATAACTTACCAAAAGTATAGTAGTGTAACTGCAAGCGTAAAAATTAATAGCGGGACAATTCTCCTCCATGAAGTCGTACTGATAGTACTTGCCGTCGAAGCAAGTGACTCCGATGTAATCAATCAGTCGCACTTGGTCGGGGAACCTATCGGCTAGGCCTGAGAAATACTGCTTAGCTCTGGCTTCATCTATCTCAAAATTCTTCATCAACCCGAGTTTGTTCATCATGCAGTTATAGTCATCGCACTAGAATACACATTTAATTAGTTACAGAGAATATTTTACGTGGGCCAATACTCATGCATACCTAGTCTCCGGGATAAGACTAGGTTATGTGATAAGAGTCCGAACTCTTAACAACTAAAGGCCCACGGTTTTCCGTCAGACCACTATCTAAGATGGGGTCACGAGTGCCCTTGTGAAAGTTCCAAAGAACCTAGGTAGGTATAGTACGCGTCATTCATGTGTAGTGCTGGACGAGAATAGCTGCGCATCGGTAGAATTGCGCTCGTAATTGACGTATTGGTGCGAGAAAGACAACACGACTGGGAAAACCAATCAACGCTCGCGCATCCGACGATCACGAGGTCACCGATTACTTCATTGCTACCTACACATACCTAGGTCCGAGATCACCTAGGTATGTGTAGGTAGCAATGAAGTAAAAATAATTTCCTAATAAAGAGGCAAACGTTTTTATGGCTTACGTTTATATCTTCAACTGTTTTCTTTGTACATTCGTCCATGGAATCTTCCCATGATTTCAATATTTTTAAACTTTCACAACATTCTTCGGCGTTCTGAGGAATAGGAAAAATAGAAAGAATAATTATATAATAATAATATTCAATTTATCAATAATTTGGAATGGATCGGTCATCGGACGTAATTTGTAACGGATAACAAAAATAAATAGGCAATTCATCTTTTGCATTGTTGGTTTTGAAAAAAAACCCTTATAATCATACCTCAGCAATTAATAAATCTATACAAGGTTGCATTTCATCTTCATCGCTTTCCGCTAACACCTTAAAAAAAGAAAATCATATTATTGGTTCTGTATTAAATATAAAAATAGTTGGCTAAATAATGACACAAAATACATACCCCTCCAGTGGAAATAATTGATGTTATTACTGAGACTAATAATAAGTAGTTAGCGAACATTTCGACGCAACGGCTGATGGTTATTTGAAGGATAATTTAACATTGTGTATTTTATATAAAACTCTTACAAAAGAGGAAATAGCGCTCAACAGATTATCATGTAATTATTATAATTTCAGTTTTGTTATTTATTGACACATTATGAAAATGCACCTTCGGGCGACCTTCCGATTTAACTACTTCGGTAAATTATTGTTGGCAAACAGAATTATTCAATTGTATATCAAGGAATATGAAATAAAACACGACATTTTTTTTATTCTTACGGTTTATTAATAACTTTTAGCCTATATTATGAAAGCGATAATTGTCAATTTAACGAAAGTTAATAACAACGTTAATCTATTTATTTAAGTACCTACCGACTAGTCGCAACATAAATAGAGTCGGTAACCATGGCAATTCCTTACCTACCATCGTAAGGTATTAAGTCACAAATGCACGTGGATCTTCTAATCTACAATAGTTATAATTTAATGTCTTTTTGCAGTTTGCTGTTGTCTCCAAAACTCTTCCCTATTCTCAAGGAATCGTATCGCTTCCTCAGCTTGTTTTATGACTACTTCGTTTTTCTTATCCGCAATCGCTAGATCTGGGTTCTTGAGAAGATTTTCAAGGTATATTTTATCAGATTTTAACTGGCCTAAAACCGGGCGAGATTTCGAAGTAGTACGTTTGCCGCCTTTTTTCACTTGTTTGACAGACCCTATCGTGTTTTCGATCGCTTCCTGTAATTGAACAAATCTTAATTGCGCCTAGAGTATTTTTTATTCATAAATAATTATAGCCTTGGTTTGAATGGGATTAAATATTAAATTGTTTTTTTCCTGTCATAAGGAAATTAGATTTGTTTTTTATTACTTTACCTGTGCCTTTTGAACTCCAAGTCTGAATTCGCTTAAGTCGGGCCGCGCTCTTAGCCCTCTGTGATAGTGAACCAAGCTCATTTCGAATTCCCCGCAATAGTATAGAGCTTCAGCTTTTTGAAGCAATGCCTTTGCGTGCTTTGGATCGAGGTTGAGAGCTGTTTCTGCGTCTTCAAGAGCGCGGCGCGGTTCTCCCAGTAGTAGGTAGCATTTGCTACGGGCTACGTAAGCCGCTTTATCGTCGGGCGCTAACTCTATCGCCTGTAACAAAAATAAATAACTGTTATCTGTATACTTATAACCAGCGTAATTTGCGATTCTTTTCTCCCAAAAGTTTGGGTTATAAATTTTTAATATTAGTAGGTATTGTTTTCGACGCCTCCAATAAAGTAGATATTGGTTTAATTGTAATAAAATTAATTAAGTATGTACTTAGTTGTTTTAATTATTAAATTTCGTAAGTTATGTATGAGTCAGCATTATGCATAATATTGTTGTTGTAACATTAACGTTCGCAAATTGACTACTGAAATTTGTATACCTAAATTAATGGATACGTTATTTTATGCCGTAATTACATCAACTTGTAAGATTATATTGTTTAATATATTTTGTAGTAGGCAGTTTTCTTATTGACTTCCACAGTTAAGCGAGAAATGTTACCTTATCCACAAACATGAGAGCGGTGCGATATCGCTCCCTCATCATCTCGGCCCGGGCGAGCGCCAACAGCGTCCCAGCGTCCGCCTCCGCCGGGATCTGCAGCGCGCTGCTCCTCTCTGCCTTGTCCTTCATATTTAGAGAGAGCTTGATATCCTTCGACCCCATTACAACAGCTGCTGCACGATCCTTGTCTGTATAAAGCTCCTCTTGACGAATTCGTCTTTCCCGCTTAGGCTTGCGACGAAACTTTTTCTTACTCGGTTTAAGCGACTCCTTCCTATCAGATAGTTTGTCCTCCTCACCTATAGACTCGTTCTTCTCAGCGGATGGCGGAGCTCTCTTGCTGATCGAAGCTTTTTGAACTGGAAGCTCGTCCTCGTCATCTCCGACACCGATTCGTACGAAACTTTGTAAGAATTCAGCGTCCTTAGTAGGCCCAAGGATGGACCTAACTTGGGCTCTCGCATTATCCTCGTTTTCCATAGTTTTAGACATAAGAACAGGATGTGGATTTCTCGTATGGTTACGTAAAGTGTAGGTGTGTGAAGGGGCATCGATTTCGACGCCCGAGCTGTGGTCGTCATGGTGACTGAATGTGTTTTCGCACTCTTATCACTCGGCCACTTGACAGTTTTTAAGGTGCGTTTTACGCATAAGAGGATTGGGATGTTTGGATAAAAAGTCCTTTAATATCTATGTATTTTTTTGTGACAACGATTACCTTTCCTGTGGTCAGGTAGACCACAGGAAAGGTAATGCATTAACAGTGTATGTATGTTTCATCGTAATAACGCCTCAACTATTATTCCGATTTTATGTATAAGGGGTCAAAAGATTCGCAATTGTTACAAGTTACCAAGTAACATATGAATCAGGTATAACGTAGTCGAGTTATCTATAATCCATCTTACTCTACAGGTAAGTATGGTATTTGCGTTTTATATAACAAAAAACATCAACATCAACAACTTACAATACCATTTTAAAACACAGCAGTAGCAGCCCTGTAATTTATAAGTTAATAAAAGGGATATCTTACCTTGTTAAGGGACGCGAGAGCTCGTTCATGATTGCCGTTCTTGGTGTGTCCAGTCGACTCGTCGCGGTATTTCTTAGCCTCTATGGGGTTGCTTGAAGGCAATACTGGTTCCTTAACGCGACCCATGGGTGCAGATCTGTATAAGAGTATACTGTTACTGTTGCCGCGAATTCCAAATGTTCTCTCGTCTCGTCTCGCTTTCACACCAAAACTACTGAACCGATAGTAATGAATTAGTACACAGATACTAGATAGTCTAGAGCCTGAGAAGGAACATAGGCTTCTTTCTATAAAAGTCCACGCCGACGGAGTTGCGGGCAACAGCTAGTATTTTCTATGTTTTAAATGTGATAAAACTAGAAAGATATATTGTCAATGTGTCGTGTTTATATTTAGAGAGTTCATTGCCCAAGATGAGAGTAATTAATTACTCGTTACAAATATACGAGCTCGTTTCACATACATTTGAACATTCAGGATATTTGTAACAATGCAAGTTAATAGTAAGTACCTATTTGGCTTTTTGGCGCACATATTGTTCATTTGTTTTATCACATATCTTGTATTTAATTGCTGTTCGAAATTATAATACATCATTGTATTCCGACAGGTGTGCATTTCTAGTATTTTTTTTAATTAACGATAAATTATTATGGTTCTAATCAATGCAAACCATTTTTCATCACTTGTTTGCGATAAATAAGTACCTATATGATGTTACAAGAAACTATAGGACTTATATTTAGGATGATTGATAGTTGTGTCCGCCCTCCGGTGATATTTTCCCAAAAATCCAGTTTGTTACCAAAACATCGCTGGGCAAATATTTGTCAACGGTCTTACGAAAACCGTTTAGCTTGATAAATGGTCTTGTTACTAGCGTTTTTGCTGCTATAAATTATGTATCGGTTTATTTGCTATGTGGGAATAGATAATATTTCCTTGCTATAAAGGTTTTTTGAAATTTCAAAACAATACATAATAATGTATCTACGTTAAAAATACAAATTCTTTTAAATTCATATAATTTGCTATTTTAAACCTTTATTAATAACAAAAGATCCTATTATTAAATCAACAGTAGTGCAGCTTATGTCAGAAATATGCAAACAAATGCAAATTAGTTGTTTTAGCTCCACATCGTGCATCGATTATGTTTACTTTGACTTCTATTTTGAAGGTAACCTTTAAAATATATACCTAATCTATGGTGATTACAGTATTATTGATTCATTATTATATCGAAATTACAATTCTGCTAGGAGTATCATTACATTAAAGACTTAATAAGATAAAACATTAATTTTAGCGCGAGCGTCAGATATTTTCATTATAGGTCGTTACGGGCAGTTAAGGTAAGGTCTCTTCAGAAAAAAATCATCATAACACATCAAAGAAAAACAGATACGGTTAAAATCATGTCTAACATTAAACTTATACTACAAACTATAAAATTAAAAAAAAAGCCTAGAAATGTTTCTATACTCACTAATAACTGTCGTGTCTGTCTCTCAGTAAGTAACTTTAACGTAAGCTAAAGTTCAAAGTTTAAGAATAACCATAACTTTGGCATCGGTTCGCTGTAACCATCCAAATTATTCATGCAATCCAACGAATTGCTTATGAAAAATCGTTGCAACTTTTTATCATAATGCAGAAATTTTGCGCCAATTTTTCATTTGATTGAGAACATCTAGCTGTTATTAAAGTTTGCGTATTTTTGGATTTAAAAACATTAAGTCTAGTCCATATTGTGTCATATCGTAAGATATTGATACGTTATATTAAAAATTTTGAGGTTTTTAAATGTCCTGACTACTTGTGATATATACTACATTGAAGCGTATTGTTTTAAAATAAGGTTTAAATAATATGAAAAAAGTTATGATGCTTTATTCAAATATGTTTTCAAGTAATTTAGATAATTATCTTGAGATATAACACAAGAAAAATCAGTTAGTAATAAATATTTTTAAATCACCATATCGACATATTTTATCCTTGCTACCTCTGTTAGCTACCACAATCGAGACTTTGGTATAGGAAATTATTGGGCGTCTCATCAAAATAAAGCTACTCACGAATAATTAGCTTGATAGTAATCAATTGGAAAAATGTACCAGGGATCCCGGACTATTACCTTGGTACAAAAATAACGAATAAGAATTTCTTGTTTAGGTATACATTTACCCACATAGACCCACAATCTGGTTAAATCAAAGCAACTCAGTTAAATTTATAGTCATGTCTTTAAGTTTCAATGTGGAGAATGTGTTAAGGCATTCGTGTCGCATTCGATAACATGTAAGATGTTATCAGTTTGTCGTTCCAATTGTCAACTGCTTAGCGAATGGTTGGTTTACGATTAATTAGATGTAAAGTTTAGTTCGAGATTTAATCTATGTATGTAACAAAAACAAACCATATCATATTAAAAAAACCGTTATAAAACCTATTTATATTTTATGTCATATCACGAAGTCTTAAAGCAGATCTATTAAATCATAAATCCTTTTGGAACATATTTTCCTACCATGTTATACTCATATTGGTATATACTGTAAAATACGTCACATTGCATAGATACAAATTAAAAGAAAATGATGATTGTATTACTGTGTAATTTTCCTCAAACTCGTAAATTGGTTGATAGTACGATGTTTAAAAAAAATATTGATGATAAATTTTTAACTGTAGCTCTACATACTTTGCTACTCTACTCTTTTTATATCCATACACACGTAATGTTCATTGACTTGATTGACACACAATTTTCCATTTTCAGTGCATAATATTTTTCATAGGGTGATAAATTGGGCTACGTTGAAATCACGCTACGTTCGTGACTTACTACCACAAAAATAATGAAATTAGATATTTCATCGGTAAAACCTTTTACGACATCCGTTTATATTTCCAGACGTAATTTTTGCGATATGAAAAAGGATATTTATTGGATAGATTCGATCTTGTATTTTCAATGAAACGGTTTGTTATTTTACGATATATATCAACCGTCTATTAAGTATAGAGTCTATTAAAAGTCTATAAATAAATCTAGAATTATTTATTATAATATAAGTAAAGATATTAAATTAATTCCAAACCTAATGAAATTTATTTTAGATAATAAAATTTAATACTTGACTTATCAACGTTGCAACGATAACTATTTAAAAACATGGCTGTGAAAAGTGTTTAATTACGATAAAATTTAAAGTAGTTTTTTAGTAGTATGAAACGCACAGGTAATGTAATAATTTGAACTAAGAAATAATTTTCCACAACCTTGTCTATTACAATAACTAATCAAAATAAGAAAAAGTTAGATTGTAAATAAGAAAGAAAAAAATCTACTTAATACTTAAAAACCAGTAAGTAAATCAATTAAAATTTATTATTTATTTAAGTTACTAACTTAAAAAAAAATTAAATTTAAATAAATATTCTTATTACAATTTAAATTTCCAATCGGATTGTTCATTCAAGTATATTTTTTACTAATTAACTTAAAGTACGTACCATTAATTCACTAATATGTATTTCCTCTTATAGTTTGCATTTAAAAGCGGCCCGAGAAAGAATCGATTGAGAATAAAGTTCCGATTCGCTCCAAGTTTGATTAGCGACTAAGTATTAAGTAACCAGTTGAGCTTACCGCGATTTAAAGGATTGTGTTTACTGAGCTTTGTAGCTTTGTGTATTAGGCTGGCTACTGACGATAGCGAAAGTTCAACATTTGTTACATTAATATACTTTTATATAATATGCATGTAGTATTTACATCATTACATAGTATAAAACATTTCTTCTATCGGTCCCTATGTATGCTTAAGTCTTTAAAACTACGCAACCGATTTTCATGCTGTTTTTTTATCAGATAGAGTGATTCAAGAGGAAGGATAATGATTATGATACGTACATAAATGCGGGTAAAATGGCAGCTAGTAATAAATAAATTTAACAAATACAATCGCAAAAAATAGTAAGATATACCTATCCTATCTATCACTACCATTAGTGAATCACGTATTGCAAGAAAATAATGAAGAATGAAATCTAAACCTAATATCACAATTTACATTTTTTATTAATTAATTTAGCAAGCGTTAATCGGATTAACTATTGGTGCTGGCGTAAAATGTTGGGCATACAATGGACAGCTGGCTGCACAAACGTGTCTACACTAGCGGAACTCAATATAAAAATCCGCCTATCGTCGATATGTCTCCAACGCTCTCTATCCTTCTTTGGACATGTGGCTCGTCGGAGTCCGGGCAGCTTTGAACAGATAATCCTTGTGGGCCAGACGGATGGGAAAAGGAATAGGGGCAGGAAACCCCCGTTGTATTTTGCAAGAATATTGAAAGGGTCTTAGGTAAAGGTTTCATAAATACCCTTATTTCGGGGAAACGACAAGAAAGAAAAAATGTTTTACAAATTACCTACAGTTTTATTTCTCCCCACTTTTATCCCTTAATGTTTACATTCGTGTAGAAAAATTAACAACGGCACGCGACGAAAAATTATCTGCTTATTTCGAATAAATCGTACCGTCCTATCGTACGTTTTTTTAGCCGACTTCGAAAAATCGATATTGTATAGGACGTTGGAGCATTTCCTTGGTACCGATTTCAAAATTATAAAATAAATATTTAATCATTTCTATCTACAAAGGACTATTTACCACTTATATTACCACATCAGTGGCAGAGGTTTATTTACATCAATCGATATCAAGTATTGTAGCTTATTGGTTGCACGCAATGTTGACAAGTCATAACGGAATTAATGTATTAGCCGGGACCGGCCCATTAGGGGACATATTTAATGACTGTCGCAGTCTACCATTAAAACTTAGCTTTCTGTTCGTGAAGGAAAATTGCGATTCTCGTAAGCAAAATGTAGATTTCGTAAGATTAGAAATTGTCAAACGTTATCCTTTAGGTATATACTAGCAGCCCGCCCCGGCTTCGCACGGGTATTATATCGGGTAAATAGTAAGAACTCTTTGAGGTGTGAACTAATTTCCTGAACGCAAGCGTATTTATTTGAAAACGAATATTTAACATTTTGACAACTATGAAACTCCAGATTAAATGGCGATATCCCATAGGTTTCTATGGGATATCGCCATTTAAGAATAAAAGTTTTTTTATTATTTATTGAATTTCAACTTTGTGCAGCAGTAATTAGATCTATAATTGTTTCTTAAACGTTTATATGCGAAATAGAAAAGTGCTGTTTTATGGTTTTCCCGGCGATTATTCGAATTTTTTCCACCTTTTAAACCTTTCCAAGACTGTCACGAACATTTTAAGACCAAGATAAGATAAATCCGTTTAGCCGTTCTCGAGTTTTAGCGAGACTAACGAACAGAAATTCATTTTCATATATCTAGATATAATGCAATATTAATATTAAGAGAGTTATCATTTTCTTTTTAATTAATATATGTTTAATTTATATATTTTGTGGCTTTAAAAATTGCTTTTGTAAAGTAACTCATTTCATATCGAGGTGAAATCGTATCTTTTAATCCTAAAATCGTATACATATTATATAGTATTTTTTTGGGTCAGGAATTGTATAATAAAAATCAGTGTGACATCCAGATATTTATTAAAAAGTATGAAACTCCATACAGAATACAGAGATTATTATGTTTTGAATGATCTTTAAGATAGCTTTGCGATAGTTTTTTTTATTATAGCACAGACAGTTACGATTGTAAAAGGTAGAACCATATAATATTACCAATATGTGTATATGTACCATTAAATTCGACATAGATTAGTAATAACAAGAATAGACACAGATATTTAATTAAAAATATGGCTACAACTGTATATGAAGTCCATAATAAAATTACATTTATCATTAAATACAGTGCATTATACATTGATTTGTATAAGATAGCTTTTCTCCACCTGAGTAAAACATTCTCGGTTTATTTGATATTTAATTTAATCGGGGAGAAATAAAAAATAAATTAAAGAAATGGAAACCAGACGTTCTTCACCTGTGTTGTATACCTTATCCATTTTTATCACAAACATACGTATCACTGAATTGGTTTATAGAGTTTTCCAAAGATTAAATCAATAGTATAATTGTTAAGTATACATAAAACTTATAAATACATTTTTTTGAGCTTTCAGGTACTTTTTAATATCATAAAATTCACATTTAATGTTTAACATGTTTTATAAATGCGATTCTAAACATTGATATGAGACATTTTAATTATTTTGATCGGTAGATAGAACTATAGTAGGTACGGGCGTCCGGGCCTCGGGTCGCGGCAGCTCATTGAATCCGACCTGTTGCTTTTTTGAGGGCTGTTGAAAGAAAGGAGTTAATAAGAACTATTATGATTCTAGTTTACATAAAGCATATGGCTTACATCTGTATTACTTACAAAAAAGGTTTAAGTCTCATCCTTAAATCCAATTAAAAAATATTAACAGTTCTTTTTCAGGTAAATATTATATTAAATCGAAAAAAAATCTAACGGAAAATGAACTAAGTAATATAAATGCTGGCTTAATGCAAACGAGTTACGAGCATTCCATTGGGAATACGTATATATAATAACTCATTAGTGTCTTCCATATGATAAATAACTTAAGTTTATTACATACATTATCTCAAGAGACCTGGGAACTCCTGACAATGATTAATTTTTCCACCAACCCTTCCAAGCAACAGGGAACGCTGAGTAAAAAGGTTATTAAGGCTAAAATCCTCTTGAATACGTTACGTACTTTCAAAAAAAAAAAAGAAAAGAAAAGGATAATAAACAGAATGAAATATTTTGGGTGGAAAGGGGATCACTTACCGGACAAAACGCTATAACACTTCCTATAATATTCAATATTACCCCCTTTTATTATGAGTTAAGATATCTTCTACTTGCTTCTTTTACAGAGTTTTCTTGTAATTAAGTATACTACGTCATAAGTAAACTAGCCTCACCTGATCTTCAGACACCGTAAACATCTTCCTCTTACTGCCTCCACTTCTTCTTCTCTTCTTATCCTCTCTATCTTGGGACATCTTCTTTTCACAATGTTTAATTCTGACCTATAATTGCTTATGTTGGGACATCTTTTGGGAGTGTTTTATTGTGACCTATAAATCGATTGCGTTATAGGTTACTATCTACCCTCACCTTATCCTCAGACACCATAGACAGCTTCCTCTTGGACATAGCACTGGCCGACCTATTCCTCCTCTCTACCGTCAAGCCGCTATCATTACTTCCTCCACTCCTCCTTCTCTTCTTATCCTCTTTATGTTTGGACATCTTCTCTTTAGTCTGTCTCGCGGCGTTCTCTCTAATGATCTGGTCAGCTCGACGGCGGAGAATTCGGGCCGCTTCCTTGTGATAGTCTAACGCTGCGTCTAAGTCGCTGCGGGATAGCGCGAAGAGTGTGGAGTAGCCTCGAGATCTAGTAGAAAAAAACATTGATTTTCATTGATAGGAAAAATATATTTTGGCGTGAAAGTTTTAATGCAGAGTATTTTTGAATAAACAATCATAGCATTAGATGTAAAGTCAAAAGCAAAACGTATTAGAAATCGTTACTTTTTCAAGCGAGAACTACCCTCAAAGGATTTTTTTAATTCGATATGGAAGTAGACCCTGTTTAACAAATAATCTATTTGTATTTAGTTTTAGTGTAGGTGTTTGTACGGGACTGGTAGGCGGGTGAAAGTGTAAAGTGTAAGATTGCAGACCGCACGGAGGCGGTGCGCGTGCGCAGGCCGGGCAGCCCCAGCAGGCTGATCTCGCCGAACACCGAGCCCTCGCGCAGCGTCACCAGCACCGAGCGCTCGTCCGGCGACATCACCTGCACCCACACACGGTTTTTGATTATGGGAAAAAGAATATTTCAACCTATCTATACTTAATTTACAAGCCTGTTGGCACATATTGGCAATGCAATTTGAAATTTTATTTTCCATTAAATATAACAAAAAGAACACAATCAATATACCTACATTTCATTACAATTTAAATAACTGGAATGTAATCTCATCAAATTTTTAAAAAATTACAAACTAATAAATTCTTTATTACATCAATGAAAATCATATTAACATTTATTTATTTAATAGAAAATATGAAAGAAACTCATTCACGATAAAGGAATATGTCAACATTTTTAAACAGTCTATATCATTATAAAATTAGTAGACTCATTAAATCCTATCCTGGCCTTGCACTAGTGCTAGAAAGCTCAGTAGTCAGTACTCATAACATTAGTAGGCTCATTAAATCTTATCCTAGCCTTGTACTAGTAAGTACTCACGAGGCACTCGCCGCTCTGTATGATGTACATGTGGTGGCCCACGTCCCCGCGGCGCACCACCAGGTCGGCGGGCAGGAACGACACCGGACGCAGCTGCAGCACCAGGTCGCGCAGCAGCGACGCCGAGCAGTCGCGGAACAGCTGCACCTGCGCATACCCCCTACTGTGTACTATGATGCACCCTCTAGTCATCTCTCTTACATTTTTGTATCTTTTTTTATATATCTAAGAATTACTTCTGAATGTTTCTTCTGATTCCTAAAATGATGCTTAATCAATCTTATTACTTAAATGTTCTTGTAAACTTACTGCAAAAAAAAAAAATTTAGAACTACTAGTAGGTGTATATTTTTTACCTTGCTTAAAGTCGACATATGAACCTCGAGAGCGACATCACGTTTCATGTTGTATGGCAACGAATTCAATATTCGCGCCTCATCTGAAAAATAAATCATCTTAGTAACATAATTTTTCAATGTACTTTAACCTCTCAATATATTTTCATTAGCATCATAGAAATTTAATAATTATATATATTTTTTAATACTGATATAAAAATGTTGTGGTATATCTGCTACTCACCGAAGCAGCGCTGCTGGGTCCAGGTGTAGTTGAACCAGCAGGCGACGCGGCGCTGCAGGTTCGCCGGCATGTTGAGGCGCCGCAGGTAGCGGACACATCCGTCCACTCGCTTGCGGTATTCCGTCTGTTCCCCGATACAAGTCTTAATAAGATCACTTATTTATTAACCCCCGACGCAAAAAGAGGGGTGTTATAAGTTTGACGTGTTTGTCTGTCTGTCTGTCTGTGGCATCATAGCTCCCGAACGAATGAACCGATTTTAATTAAGTTTTTTTTTGTATTACAGGTGTTT
>DWAJ01003755.1:0-14137 GCA_018238005.1 Eurema mandarina
CGCTGATTTTCCTATAAATGTAGCCTATGGAATATTCTAGAGAAACAATTCTGTTAAAATACTCAAAGGGTTTCAATTTCTCTTAACACACGACTTACTAATTACGTTAGCAGTAAAAGAGGCTCATTTCACGCGCTACGTTTCATTATCATCAATATTAGGCCAGCTGGCTTGCTGTTTTTAAATTAAAGACTTGTAAGTAGCTCGAAAGTAGAACAAAGGTGTTTTTAGTTAAGAGAGTATGAAATACGAATAGGTAGATAATAATCTACGTAATATTCTTTAGGTAATACAAAATAATTATGGGTTTATGAAAAGAACTGTATTATACACGTTAGTCTATTAATTTTTATTTACTTAAGTTTTAAACTGTTTTTACGAATTACGAATAAGGAGGCAGTTTTTATTGCTATCGTAAATTTTACGTCTCAAAAAAAATAACGTAAGATAGAAAGGACTTCCTTGTATGTATCTATATTAGTTAATAGGACCAAAAATATTCATAAAAAATAATATTATTAACAATGAATATAATATTATGACAATTTATCCATCGAGTCATTAGATTATCGTTAAGTAATGTTAAAAAGTTTAAAAATCAACATTTAGAGAAAATTTCAACTTGTAAAATGTATTATAAGTGCGTAATTACGTAAGTGCGTAAAAGTATTTATGTCAGAAATAGCCTCCTTATTAGAAAGTTTTTTTTCTGAAAAAAACGTGTTCAATGAGTTCAGAGTTAAAGTTTTGAGTTCAAAGACAGAATAAGTCATTAAACCATATTATATAATGATTATATCTATATCTCTCGCAGTTAAATGGTTAAACCATGGAAGACCGCTAACGGCCAAGGACACTTTAATCCGTAACAATAAATTCCTTTCCGGGCGAGACCACCGCGGAAGCAGCCTGACTCGTCGGACGGTATTCCGCAGTATTGCGACGAGATATCGAATATTACTTTTTAAATCTCGTCGGAGTACATATTAGTACGGATATTTGAGTAAATTAATTGTTTATTACAATGATGTTAATTTCGAAGAGATACAAAAATGTATATTGTGGACTAAAATTGACTGAAATCTTGATTTTTTTTGCATTCGTTGGTCTTTATCATTAGAAGTTTAATTTTCACTTATATTTATTACCATTAAAAGTTGATTTTGAGAGTTAATTATTTTTTAGAAAGAAAATATAATATACATTACATAAAAGGTAAAGGTTTGCAAGACGAAGCAAGAAATGTTTGTGATTTTCAAACATTTTAATATCTAAGGCATTGTTATTGTTACATGTTAATAGGATTACCTACTTAGGAAAATCTATCATTGGAATACTTTGTAATTACTATCTTAATGATCTAATCTTTTATTTTAATTAACTATATCTTTTTTATATAATTATACCTAAACGTTTGTATTCTGATTGTTAAAGACTGTCTTTAAGGCTTTGATGTTTATAAAAACCGCTGCTTTCTGTAAAAAAATCAACGAAGTATGCATAAATCGTAAAAATACATAAATAACATTCTGTTATACTGTTGCATACACAGTTTATTTACGATCGAAGAAATTGAAGAGTGGTCGAATTGGTTTGGCGCGAAAAGCGGCAGTCTCGGCGCGAACGACGCACCGCGCAGGCGCCATATCCGCGTTGCCATGGTAACCGAGTGTCAAATCAAAAACTATTCAGTAATCTGTTGATTTTCGTTTTTTAACAAGTGACTGTGCGCATTGGAATTTATTTCATTGTCAATTAAATTATGGTGAGTTTCGTGTTGGCGTAATTTGATATTGTTGTTTGATAGTAACTGCGTTCCAATTTATTTTATTTGTAGAAATTTTTCAATTTGGTTTTTGTTATACATTTATGTGAATGTATGTTCTGTACTGGGATTGTAGTAAATGTGTTATCTGTGGTCTGTGGGTGTGTGGAAATATGGGAATTTTATTTATCTATGTAGGTTACCTAGATAGCCAGGTGAAATGTGTTCGCAAAATAGATAAAAAATGAAATTAAATACGAATTGTACGTAGTAGCTTAGAAATTATTATTACATCTATGACAATTTTTTTTTATAATCAAGAGTTTTCAACATAGGACTAATTAGGTTGTTATTACTAATGTTTAATGATTATTTAAATTGGTTTTAATATTTTTTACAATTATTTAAGAGATAGATAAAAAGCGCTCTACATCTTTTGTAATTTCCTGTGACTCTTTTATTCCTATACTTAATGTAATGTCTTAATAACTACTTTAATAGTCGAAATACAATACAAACATGTTCCACAAACCATCTTAACACTAAAATATTCCTTTGGTTGAATCGGTCTTCTCTGTATTTTGTAAACTACTTATGATACCTACCTAGTAATGTTTCGTCCTCTTGTCAAGGCATTTTTTGTTGAACCTTTTAGTTTTAATTTTATTAAGGACTAATTAAACTAATTAAACTAATTTATTAAGGACTGGCTGTTGCCCGCAACTCCGTCCGCGTGGACTTTCATATAAACTTTGACCCCCCTTTCCCCCTTATAACCCTTTTTTCCTGTTAAAGAGTAGCCTATGTTTTATCTCAGGCTCTAGACCATCTGTGTACCAAATTTCATTACAATGGGTTCATTTTCATATGGGGCGATTTGGCTGTGAAAGCGTAAAATTATAAAAAGTTTCAACCCCTCTTGATTAAAAAAAAGAGTAGCTAATGTCTGTCCAGACTTTAGCTAATTTTGTACCAAATTTCGTTCTAATCGGTTCAGTAGTTTTAGCATGATGGAAAGACAGATAGACAGAGTTGTTGTTACTTTCGCATTTATAATATTAAGTAAGGATTTCAATTCTGTTAATATCCCGTCGTACTTGGTTTTATTTTTGATGCCATTTCAGTGGCTCTAGACGTGGTAACAACGCTGGTTAAATATAGTTAAAATGTTAATCGCATACATTATCTCTCTGCTGGTTTACTGTCTATGTTTCATGCTATTTCTTAAGTAAGTCTAAGAAATGGCATAGACATTAAACCATAGACAGGTAATGTACTACTATTAAAGTAAACGAAAAACTAAAATAAGTCCCGTTTCAGTCAGGGTATACGGAAGAATACACACTACTATCGACTAAAGCCGGCAGTAAGCCACCATTTTGAGCTAGTCCGACATAAGTCAAAGCCAACGGTAAGGCCAAGAGTATCTTTATTCAACTAGGCTACATATAGTAACACTTGATTCGTCATGGTATTACAAAACATTTATTTATTTATTTATAAATTCTTTACTACATGTAAAAAAAACAACATTAAAACATATACAAAAAAAAAGAAGAATATACATGTAAATGGCGGCCTTATGGCTGTAAGCCATTTCTACCAAACTCTTGATTTACCACCGGTTCGGAAGACAGCTACAGAGAACAACCGGCAAGAAACTCCCCATAACTACCTCCTTCTTCCCCGAGGAGGACGCTGTACCCCTAAGAGGACATCCCACTTTAAAATGTCAAAAGGAACCTTATTGTTAAATAGTATTATCTGTCAAACAACCTGTGAACTAAAATGGTAGCCTTAAGTTATATTTGACAAACTATGTTAACAATTATAAGTTATAACTTATAACTTACGTAAAAGGACATAAACAGCGTCGCGAGCACAAGGTCGCTAAGTTACGTCGGCATTAACTTGGCTTCATTTAGCCTTGAACTTTGCTCAAATATGGCCTCTGTTTACCACAGATTGTATAATACGTATAGACTATAGAATGTAGATACTTAACAAAATAGAGCACAGATTAAATATCTATTATCTATAATTATTATATAATCTATAGTCTATTCGTCAAAATAGAATATATAATACATAATGTTGATTTAGTTTTCTTGACACTTGTAATACCATAGATAATATAAAAAAAAACTTTTATAATAGCGAATTCTATTTATTTTATTAAGCAAAACGAAACGAACCAATAACTAAATCTATGTAAGGTAGGTAAATGGCTGACTTATCACAAATAAGTGATTTCTAGCTGTCAACCAGGACTTACTTATATAAATATAAAAAAAGAATATAACCTGCAATTTTGTTGTATATATATTAGAATTTTCCGCAGTAAACCTTAGCCTATGTGATAATCCAGGATGACAGCTTACACCATACTAAATTTTATTAAAATCGGTCCAGCCGTTTAGACGTATCGAAGAAGTAACAAACATACAAACTCACAAACTTCCGCCTTTATAATATTAGTATAGATTGTTTTATAGGTATAAAGCTATAAGTAAACAAACAAACAAACCTTGGTCTATTGGCTATTAAAATTCCATTCATTATCACATCCATCTCAAGGCTGTATAACCGGTTCTGCTAGACTGATATTGATAAAACTATAAATATACGATAGGTTTCGATTCGTGGTTTGTTTTGATAGTAGAATGGTGATTATTTTGAAGGACCTTTTCTAGGTTAAGATTTTGTTTGTATGTATGTTAGATAAAGTAGTTTTGTATATTAAAGGACTAGCTGTTGCCCGCGACTCCGTCCGCGTGGACTTTCATATAAATTTTGACCTCGACTTTAAAGTTTATTTTTAAGATGTATTCTGCTATTCGGGGCGGGGACAATTCCAAAGAACCAAAAACCATGAAAATTGGTCTAGCCGATCTCGAGTTATAAGTGTTGTAACAAACCTGTCGTGATCCTGTCAATACAGGTATAAAAAGTATCTACCCATATGCACAAATTCAACTAATTCACGATCTATTGGGTATCTAGTTTTTAGGTTAAAGACCAACAAACATACATGCTTGGAGTAATATTTGGAATTTGAAGAAATTTCTTTAAGTTTATATATTTTTATTTTAGTCTGCATGTAGTTTTTTAACATTAACTAATCATATTAAATAGTCAATATTGTTAGCAAACATAAATAGATTAATATTTTCGCATTGTAACGTATAGTCCCTGTGGCGCAGAGGATAGCGCGTTGGACTTCTAATCCAAAGGTCGTGGGTTCGATCCCCACCAGGGATGTTATCAACATTTATTTTGTTTTTTTTTCTTTTTATTTTTTTTAGATACCTTTTATGTTTACATAAAATAAAATTGTTTTATTTAATTTCTTCTTTTATGAATTAGAGTAAATTTTAAAGTTATATTTGTAGTAGTAATTTACCAATTAACATTTTTTTGTGAAATTATTGTACTTATATGTATGTATATCATGTAAAATATCAAATTGTTATCGAGTTGTACTCATTAAAACCATAAAACTATCTGCTACTTCTGTTTTTCGTTTATATATCAGCTTGTATATATCTTGTATATATCAGCAGCTATGCTGCCCGCGACTTCGTCTCGTTATTTCGATAAGAAATTTTCAAAACAATCAACATCATTATTACATAGTATAAAACAAAGTCGCTATCACTGTCTGTCTGTCCCTATGTATGCTTACTTATATCTTTAAAACTACGCCAACGATTTTAATGCGGTTTTTTTTATCAGATAGATTCAAGAGGAAAGTTTATGTGTATAATACACGATCTCTATTTCTATTTTATTAAAAAATAATTTAAAAACTTTTAAATAATATTTTAAAGTACTTCGGCCTTAATTATATTTTTCTTTTTCTTTTTCGATACAAATTGATATGGTAGTTAAAATGTTTTGAAGACGCAAAAACATTCTAATTAGGACGTCTTGCCTTTAGATGATTGGTTACCGGTGCATTCACGCGCAACTGACAAAACTGACTCTTTTTCTCTTGTTGATTTTATCATTTATCTCTTTTCTATCGTTTTGACTTGTATGTATGTGTGCTGCCGCTGCTGTGCGGAACACTTTTTTCGGTTGATTTGTATGTGTATAACATATCTATTAAATAATATCGTTGATTTTAAAGCAATATCCAATATCAATAATCAAAACGAAATGAGATATGTATGTTTGTATGTAACAGATACGTTCCCCTTGTCACAATCTGAGCTTGGAGGTCAAATCAATTGTGACCTTAAGGCCTTAAGAAAACACTTACTGTACGTACATAAGTATCTTTAACTATCCGTTCCCCCCGGTTTTACCCGCGTAGTTCCCGTTCCCGGGGTAATACCGGGATATAAAGTATCCTATGTGTTAATCCAGGGCTTCACCTATCTACATAACAAATTTTAACTAAATCGGTGCAGCCGTTTTTGCGTGAAAGAATAACAAACATACAACCATTGTTACAAACTTTAAAAAGCATCTTTTATATTATAAGAGTGGGCAAACGAGAGGGCGCGTCACCTAATTTCAAGTGATCATGACCTTGCCTTGTCGCGAGTGTGTTGCCGGGCTTTTAAGGCTTTTATTAAAGTACACAGTCTTACTTTGAAGTTGGAACTTACTATACTTATTTTATTGAAGTAAGGTTAAAGCAAAATTGTATTTTTAAATGCAGCATAAGTTCTAAAATTGGTATCAACTTCAAAATCTAAAATAACTACTTACTATTAAATCATTTCTACATACTAAATGAAAATGCGTATTACTTTGTGGGAAGCAAATTTATTTTTTGCTTTTTAGTTTGAAGTCGTTTTATTTTGTTGAAAAATATTTATTAGTGTTTGTCGTTATAGCTACATCAGGAACATCTGAATCGGTTCTTGAGATACAAAAATGTGTCAGACCAACAAACAGAGGAGTTTTAATACTATTATTTTACAACCCTATGGTGACATTCTACCCGGATGCTTGGCGGGAATCTTGCGGTGTCTAGGTATTTGTAATCTCGATTGAATATTCGTTTTTTAGTGCATAAAGTGATTTAATGTTTGATTGTGATAGTGAATCATGCAGTAAATTAGCTAATAAGTGTCCAGGAAATGAAGAATTCATTCGAGAGTGCATATTAGAGCCGTTCCGATTGCTCCAAGATTCGTCGAGGTTTTTCGTAAAGTTCACTATCACTTTACAAAAGGCAGAAGGAAACGGAAGAAAGGAAAGAAAGAACTTATAAGATTGCGACTGAAGGACTTTGTATTCATGGTCAAGAAATAAATTATAAAAAAAAATATTCTATCCACACGGTACACAATTTATAGAACAAGAGTGAACTATATTGATGTAATTCGATGTCAGCTGTCAACATGTGCAATACTAGTTCAGTCGCCAAGGTCGACACACTCCGCTGCCCCGGCTCCGTTATACACTGGAATGTCCTAGAAATTTCCATCACACCTTGTCTTATAATCATCTAAATATCTTTACTTATACTACTATCTATAGAGGTATAGAATAATTACACCTAGAACAGCAAAATAAGCACTCAAAGTGAAGCCATTTCAAAGTAGACAATTTTCTCTACTTACATAGATCGTTGTGCATCGCACCAAAATTCGTGTTTATTGTAAATTACAATTTGCTCCTTGCTCCTAGGCCGCATCTTAGCTTACCATCAGTCAGGATCGCGGCCAAATGTCTGCTTATCAGACATAAAAAAACCTCGTTTACGGGGTAAATTTTTTATAGCAGCAACATTATCGGTGGGCTTGTGTGCGTGTCATCGAGTATAAGAAGTGTGTTATTATTCTATGAGCTGACCTATCTATAGATATTTTCATAATGTCATCGATTATAAGAAGAGTGTTATTATTCTATGGGATGACCTATCTAATTATCTAAAGGTAATTTCAAAGATACATTGAGGTACAGACAGACGAAGTTACTTTAGTATTTATATTATGTAGACACAGTCGTAGTTAGGATAAATAAAGCGATGACATTGCAACTTTGATCGCGCGTCTGGAATTCCAATAACGATGACTGAGATTGTTCGCAACAATTTTACTTATAAGAATCTCGTTCATATATGTATGTAAAATGGTCTATTTGTCATTGAAGAATGTAATAGGATGATCTCCCTAAAGTAAATTTATTAAAAACTTGATTAGAAAGAAATAAATTTTTATATTATTTACTAGCGGACCCGTGCCCACTTCGTTGGGTATAATGTTAATTATCCTTTTCGGTTTTTATATAGCCTATGACACTCAGCAATAATGTGGCTTTCTATTGGTGAAAGAATTTTTAAGATCGGTTCAGTAGATCCCGAGATTACACAAACTTTACTTCGTTATAATATTAGTATAGATTAAAACATGAATTTTTAATTTGTGTATTCAATTGTTTTGTAACTTTAACATTCTCAATTATTACATAATAACTAACGGCCAAATACTCATACGCAAATTAAAGTTAAGCACATCTTAAGTGAACTGTCAAATCGGACCGGTTTAAGTTGTACTTAAAAATAAGTTGAGTTTTAGTATTCCGGCATTTATGTACAAACATTAAATCGGGAGCTTAGAGCTTGTTAAATAAAAGCTTCATCCGTAACTCCTAGTTTAATGGAAATTGATAATGAATTAGTAGCAGTCATAATGACCGAAATGATTAAACAGAAGGTGTAGTTACGTAATGGGTATATTATAACGTACAGTTAATTACAAAAGTATATCACATTCATCATTACACAATAATTTAAGAGTGAAAATTATACTGATTGAATTTGTGTTCACTGTATTTTGAAAATTACTAATAATTATTTAAATGTTTCTTTAATTAATCGGTCTTGACACGTCCCGTTCCCGTTCCCGGGGTAATACCGGGATCACTTATCTACATACTAAATTTCAACGGAATCGGTACAGCCGATTTTACGTGAAAGAATAACAAACATTCTCACAAAATTTCACGTTTTTAATGTTGAACGTCTTAGTATACTTTTAATAACCGACTTCAAAAAAGGAGGTTTCTCAATTCGACCCTTCATTTTTTTTGTATACACTGTACGTACCTTAATTGACATATTATAGTCATAATCGACAATCGCGTAGAATGACGCATTCAATAATTATCAAATGTGTCAGAAATCCGTCGTTATCAATTATTAGTTGATTATTATCGTGTCATTCATTACTAAGTCTTTATCCGTACAATAATGTAGTATTAAATGTGTATTAATTAACTCCTTAAATTACTATTTAGTGACATACAAATATAGGTACATACTACTTTGTATAGACAGTTTTAGTCCGACAAATGAGAAGATTGTTTCTTTTAACTTTAAACTTGTGAAAGTCTGTGAATTTCTTAGTGTTTTTTGAGGTTTTTGTGCTGTGAGATTATTTTTAAAATACCTTTAGATTTTAAAAGAAAATTTCTTTGTTGTGACTTGTGCCAGATAAGACTTCGGTATGTTATTTATAATTAATACTGTTAATTATTTTGTAGATAATGTAGAGTTATTTCGCAAAGGAGTTATTTTGTACTTTATTTTTTGTTCCATTCTGTTTTAACGTTTACGAAAAGAAAATTATTAAAATTTGTGGGCTTCCAGAGCGTGTGCTGTTTCTTTGACAGAATTAATCATCTTTAAATGATCTATAAAGCGATAATTATGTTACCGCAATCTCTCTTTCGGTAGTTCCTCCTTACGGAGGAACATCATTTAGTTCTACGTAATCACCTTCTTCACCCCTCGCGAAACGTCTTTAAAATCGTAACGCAAAAGTCTATATAATCGTATCTTAATGATTAAAAAACTTTTAGTCTTAGAAACAAAAATGTGGTGAGAATATTTCACTTATATATTCAGTTCGCTTACTGTTAAAATAGCGTCAATCTTGTTTTCATTTCAATAAGCGCTTCGCTAACATAGATTTTTCACGTTAAAACCAACGGCCGTGAGCCCCGGCACAGTTTCCACCCGATTTTTTTTTATTAGTATAATATAGGCTTTTTTTATCTATAAATTTAATTATGTATATATGTATAATTATTATCGGAGTAGTTCGTCTTTAATAGTTAAATTATTAACAGAACACTTTTACTACAAGTGATTGAGTTCAAGTAAACTAGGCTTCAACGAGGTTCTTATAAGAAAACTTTATAACCAGTTGCGAAGTATTTATGTCAGTCAGTACATCCTTATAAGAACGCCCACATGCACAGTACGGTCAGCAACAAAAGTTAATGAACACACTTTAATACTAAAATTATCTATGATTAATTATTGTTATAATGTTTTGTATTAATGAATGTTACATACTTTATGCGTCATGCGTACGCATATATACGGTCGAAATAAGAAACCTTCTCCTTTTTTTGAAGTCGAACAAGAATTATTTTATTTGTGTAGGTACAACTTAGATTTTTTTTTAATAATATGAAGAGGGGAGACGAGCACCTGGACGCACTCCTGATGGTAAGAGTAACGCCAGCCCATACCCAATGCAGTACTACCCGAAACTGCTATAAATCCCAACTCCGGGCAGGGGTGCACTACACTGACGCTCCCCACTTTGAGTCATCAGATGTTAAGACTCATCAGCCCAGTAATTTCACTGGCTACAGTGCCCTTCAGACCGGAGCACAGTGACATTTTCACATAACTGTTCAGGCGGTAGAATGTCTGGCATTGTGGGGGTACCCACCCAGTCGGTCTCCTGCGAAAGAGACCTACCCCCGGTGAGATTTATTTAATAAGATATGTCACATATAGTTAAATGAAGTACAAATACCAAATAAATTTACTTTCAATACAGACTCCATATTATATTTACTATCTGTACTAGACTGGATAGATTAATAGACGCGTATTTTTAAGTTATTTTCTTATTATTCAAAAACTTCTTAACATACATGATTTGTAAAGTCGCATGACGTCACTGATTGCACGTTTTCTACAAAGGTGTGACATTATTAGCCCCCACTCTGTAACTTTAATGCGCTATATCTAAGAAGTCTTTTGCTATTTTGACAAAGAAATAGGGCACTAGCGTCCTCATGGACTTTCATATAAACTTTGATTCCCCCCTTATAACCCTTTTTTCCAGTTAAAAAGTTGCCTATGTCTTTTCTTAGCCTTTAGACCAACTGTGTACCAATTTTCTTTGCAATCGGTTCAATAGTTTTGCCGTGAAAGCGTAACAGATAGACATACAGAGTTACTTTCGAATTTATAATATTAGTATGGATTATATTAAATTTTCATACCTTGCCTTTTAACACACTTCATTATAATACCTATTCAACAAAAAAATAACCGCTTAAATTGGTTCATAATCGGCGGAGATATTGCGTGTAAAAAAGTTCATCCCCAATTTTCCACTCTTGGGGGTTGTTTTTTTTATTATTAAATTTAAATGGGACCACCCTTGTGGTATTATTACCTAGACGCCGAAAAAAATTTTTGTTCAAATCGGTTCATAATTGGCGGAGTTATTGCGTAACAAACATAGAGAAAAAACATACGGGTCGAATTGAGAACCTCCTCCTTTTTGAAGTCGGTTAAAAACTGTATATATTTATTTAAGAACAAGCTGTGCCCACGACTTCGTCTGCGTAGAAAAGTGACTTTGGGCAGCATTTTTGAAAATGCCTAACCCGCGCCAACAAACGTTCAGCAAGTTGAACGTGATTCTTTAAATTGCCATAACTTTTTTATTTATCAACCGATTGACATGAATTAAACACTAAATGTTAAGTGAAGCTTACCACAATATATCATTGAAAACCCCATCTAGATAGGATAAGCCGTTTCTGAGATTAGGGTGCACAAACAAACAGACAAACAGACAAAAATTCCAAAAATCATTCAATATTCATGCAATAGAACCCAACTATTGCGTTAATAAAGGTCTCCTATGATATTTTTTCTCATATATCTTCCATGTACAGACGGCAACTCGTTACGTTTTTATTATGTGTATAGATGTATAGACAAGCGCTCGTAACAGGACAATTGTTGTTGAATATTTCTAGGTTATAATGATTCACTTAACCTTGAAATGACCGACACTAGTAAGTTACACATTATTATGTAACACGCGTCGTTTGGAAAATATGTAGGTTGTATTTGTTATACTTTGTATCATAGACTTATAAAGGATAGACAGATAGTCCTTTAATAATCAGTCCGCGGTAACTGAAACCAAAACTGTATATAATACCACTCACGAATCTTTAGCACTGAACGAAACCTGCGCAGAAGTCAAAAATAAGGTATCGTGGCAGCGGCGCGGCGCGCGGGGCGCGTGGTCGTCGGGTGCGCGAGCGTTGATTGGTTGTCCCAGTCGTGTTGTCTTTCTCGCACCTATACGTCAATTACGAGCGCGATTTTACCGATGCGCAGCTATTCTCGTCCAGCGCTAAATATAAATGACGCGTACCATATATGTAAAGTGTAGAAAGCACGTTCTTATACTCGTTGACACGCACACAAGCCCACCAATAATGTTGCTATTATTTTTATAGCAGAAAAATTAATAATTACAAATGTTGGAAAATTGAAATCTACGAAAAATATAGGAATTGCGATGCGATGCACTGCGGCCGCGATCTATGTAAGTAGACAAAATTGTCTACTTTGTAAATTCTTCACGTTAAGGTCTCATAATCACTAATTTTGCGGTTCTAGGTGTTATTATTCTATGCTAATGTACTACAAGAGGGACATTTCTAGTCTAGATTCTTACGAGGAAAATCCTCTAGTAGATATAGCGTATAGCCTTGTCTGGTTATAGAGTAATAACCAAATAAAACGGTCAAGACCTTTTTCTGGAAAAAATACATACAAAAATATGGTAAAATTCACTACTACATAGAAATAATTATCGTTTGTTTATAGATAAATACATAGAAAACCTCAGAACCATATATAAAAAGTAGTACCTACTATTAATTACTAGCTGTTGCTCGCGACTTCGTCCCCGTTGATTTATTTTTCCATTATTTCGTGATGTTATGTAGCCTAAAGCCTTTCTCGATAAATTATCTATTCAATCAAAAAAAATCAATTCGAACCTTCCTGAGATTAGCGCGTTCAAACAAACAAACTCTTCAGCTTTACATATTAGTATAGATTGTATTTTCCACTGTGGAGATCGAACCTACAACCCTTGGCTGTTGAACTTTTCTACCAAGCAGTAATTAAAAGCGACTACAACCAATAAACCCTACCCACATATAAATTGTTATATTTTATTTTTTTTATTCTATTCTATGAAGTGGTGAGACGAGCTGGACGTCTGACGGTAAGAGAAACGCCAGCCCGTAACCAATCTATATCTATACTAATATATAAAGCTGAAGAGTTTGTTTGTTTGTTTCTTTGAACGCGCTAATCTCAGGATCTACTGGTTCGAATTCAAAAATTCTTTTTTTATTGAATTGACCATTTATCGAGGAAGGCTTTAGGCTACATAATATCACGCTGCGACTAATGGGAGCGAAGATATAATGGAAAAAACGGGGAAAATTATTCATCTTTGAGGGCTTCCTTTGCGTGCGCTGCGAAAACGGTTCAAGCAAAAATAATATGTATGAAAGAATTATTCCTCTTTAAATGATCTAAAAAAAAATCCGCGACAGTATATGTCTATCTTCTAAGATTGAGTCACTATAACATAATAATAGAAATAGATCCGACGGGGACGAAGTCGCGAGCAACAGCTAGTGTTATTATAATATTTCGAATGTAATGTAATGTACTTGCCCAAACGAAACCGGGTCAGATCGCTAGTCTGAACAGTCGAACGGCAATGCGAGACAAATCATCGTAACCAAGTTAGACGCGGGCCATTGAGATAAAAGGCGATAACACTTCCGCGAAACGAAGACTTCAGTTAGAAACTCAATCTTGTTAGTCTTGGTTAGATTTCTTGTATTTATAGTTTCTAATGTAATAAAAGTCGAAAGAAAGTGTGTGTATGTTTGTTACTCCTAAACGTTAAAACGATTTTAATAAAATTTGCTATGTAAGAAGAACTGATTCATATAAGTTGCTTGGTCACGGATGTTTAGCGCTGGACGAGAATAGCTGCGCATCGGTAGAATCGCGCTCGTAATTGACGTATTGGTGCGAGAAAGACAACACCAATCAACCAATCAACGCTCGCGCACCCGACGATCACGCGCCCCGCGCGCCGCGCCGCTACCTCGATACCTTATTTTTGACTTCTGCGCAGGTTTCGTTCAGCGCTAAAGATCCGTGACGCGACATATAATGCGAATAGTTGGCGGGGCTTTTAAAAAAGGGTTACTAACGTAGAGACAAATCAGGCTGTAAACCAGCGCTACATAGAGTGTACTACTCTGAGT
>DWAJ01003756.1:0-14136 GCA_018238005.1 Eurema mandarina
GTTTTTAATGGCAATGCGATGCATCGGCCTTCTTGCGTTAAGTTAGTTATAAGCTGTGCATGTAAACCTTCACTTGCATTAAACACGTCGACGAAGTAACATCTTTTATTTATTTCGACCTCAATTATTTTAAATAGATCCTTAAATTAAATAATCCTAAATCCAGCGCTAACAATATGTATATACGTGCATAGTATAAGCGAGCGAAGCCGGGGCGGGTCGCTTGTAGAAGAATAAATCTAAAGGGGTAGGTCATATAAAATTTGAATAAAAATAGTACAACATTATATACATCCCTACAAGATGCAGCCTCTCCTAGTTTTTGTCATTTATTTCTCGTGCAATTCCGCAAACTCACTCGAGTCAAGAAAAAACCATTACAAGAACAGATGACGCAGCTTCCGGCGCCGGCCGGCGTGACGTCACTTCCGCGTGGGGTCGGGCTGCCAGCGTCAGGGAGGATGTAGGAAAATGTTTTTTTTTCCAAAAATTTGTTTTGTTTGAGATGTCAAAGTAAAGTGTGTTTCGGAAATGTTTAAGAGGATTCTTTAACTGTTAAAATAAAAGACCCTAGTCAAGGGTTATAGGTTTGTGCGTTAATTAAAAATAATAAAGAAATAATTAGAGTCATAGAATAAATATTATGTCATTCATTAATAGGTATATGAAAAAATAGAAAAACTATTTTTTCAAATATTAATGAATGACATCCTATATCGGCTTATATACGAGGCTTATAAATATACTAGCTGTTGCCCGCGACTCCGTCCGCGTGGACTTTCATATAAACTTTAACTTCCCCTTTCTCCCCCTTATAACCCTTTTTTTAGTTAAAAAGTAGGCTATGTTTTATCTCAGGCTCTAGACCATCTGTGTACCAAATTTCATTACAATCGGTTCAGTAGTTTTGGCGTGAAAGCGTAACAGACAGACAGACAGACAGAGTTAATTACGCATTTATAATATTAGTATGGAAGTATGGATTGGGTGAGATATTTTATAAAGCTTTTTTGTTTGAACGGGCTAACTTCAGAAACATCTGGATTGAATTGAATAATTATTTGTGTCGGAAAAGTCAATTTATTAAGGAAGGCTTTAGGCTTACTATATACCATCACGCTTCGAGGAATCAGAGTTAAAACTACATACTGTCAAATATTAGGCAAATCCATTTCGTAGTTTTTAAATGAGATAGCAACAACTAAAAAAATCACTTAACCCGCATTTATCCATTTATTATCTGTCTCTTAAGATACAGGACTCCTAGTTTAAGAGGCAGGGTTATAATTTTTCTTGTTTTGTATAGATTTAGCTAAATTAATGGCATGTATGACCTACCACCTTATGTCTTATCTGTATAATTACTTTTGAGAAATAAAGATTTTATTATTATTATTATTATTATTATTTTTATTCAACCAGGGTACCATATATAAAAAAAAAACTTTTAAATCGTCTTAGTATTAAAAATGTAGAATATACCACCGGTTCGGAATGCAGTTTCTATAGAGAAGAACTGACAAGAAACTCTGATAGTTCTCTTTTCAAGTAAAAAGTACATATTAATATTGAAACAGTTATCCAATATCAAAATAACACTTCTTAACGATATCAATTATAAATATTAAAACATCAACAATAAACGTATTATTCAGTAGATCTATGTAAGCACACAGTTCTTTAAACTTTAACTTTTAAAAAGAAATATCATAGCGATAAACAATTTATTTCTTAACCGTGATAAATCGTGATAGCGTCAATACGTGTGGTTCATAAACAATACGCTTCCACTGCATCGAAGGGATCCAGCAACATATTATGAAAAACGTACTACCTAAAGCTCTATTAAATATAGTATATTAGCCGCACCGGGTTTTACCCGTGTAATTCCCGTTTAGGGCTGTACTGGGATAAAAAGTATCCTATGTTTTAATCCAGGGTATCTATCTACATACCAGAAGGTTTCCCTGTGTTGTGGAAGACTGCCTCCTTTAACATTATCTGATATTAAATAATTTTTATACAAACATAGTGTTATTAGTATTATCTATATATATGACGGCGCCAGCGATGGCTGAGCGATAGTGCCGTCACCATATTGGTTAGGTGGTACAGGGTTCTTTTCGCAGATGGCGTAGAACAATAATGTAAACGTGGATATAATGGAACTTTACTTCACTTTACTTCACTTGTTTGCAATAATTACAGTTGCAATTAAATCAGATCAGATCACTGGTAAACTGACAGATTCGTTTTGAAGGTGTGAACTGTACGACGACCCGAATACACACACTCTCTTAAATACGACTCTGTCCACGTGCCGCCATTACAATAATAACTGACATCTTGTTGTACTACCCTCGTACTACAATAATCAAATTAGCATCTTAATATTTCGCGATATCGTTTTCCACGACATTTATAACTCTATAACGGCTCAACTGATTTGGCTGAAAATTGATGGGGATGTAGTTTAGAACCAGGAGAAGGACATAGGATATTTTTTATCCAATTTTCCAAGGGAATAATTTTTTTGTGAAAGTCAACGCGGACGGAGTCGCGGGCAACACCTAGTAATATATAAAAGAAAGTTGTGTTAGTTACACCATTTATAACTCGATAACGGCTCAACTGATTTGGCTGAAAATTGGTGGGGATGTAGTTTAGAACCAGGAGAAGGACATAGGATACTTTTTATCCAGTTTCCAGGGAATATTTTTTTATAAAAGTCAACGCGGACGGAGTCGCGGGCAACAGCTAGTTATAGAATAGTCTGTGGGGATATATGCTAGAATCAACAAATTGGATTTTGTACATTACACCCTGAGCATAATTATCCCGGTTTGGCCGTAGGAACGAAAACTATGAATTAAACGAATGCAGAGTTTTTTTTTATTTCCAAATGTCTTAAAACTGATTTTTCATCTGCTTTGCTTGATGCTTATCCAATTATATAGTCCTATCTGATAGACAAATACTACTGATATAAAAATAGCTAAATTGTGAATGTTACAACATTCACAATTTTGTAACATTCACAATTTAGCTATTTTTAGAAGAGATACATCTCCTCTTACTCTTTTTTCTCTATTCTTCTCCTGTGAGTAGTCAATACTTTTTTTCTTTTAATATCTAGCGACACTTGTTTAACGTCGCTGAGAGTAGGTACTACCAGCAAGCGATGTTATGACCTTATTAATTTTTATTATAGCTTTAAAAGGCATATTAAAACAATAAAAAATGAAACAAAAAAATATTTTTAAAGTTTTCATACAATTTACAAAGAAGTAGGTCTAGTGTTCTTGATGTTAATATTAAAATATTAAATAAAGTATAATGTTACAAAAAGTAATGTTTAGGCAGTGTAATATAATGCTTTTTCAGTTTTAAAAATGCATGATTTTGCCTCGAATTAACACAATTTTTATATTTAATAGCTATTTAGCTTTCAAAACGTTTTTAACAAAAATAAATATTTTAGGCGCCTAATACGTCTCAAAACACGAATTGAAGATATTATGGAGCTAGAGAAATCGAGAACAACTGACGCAAACTAAAAATGGCTTATATTTATTTCATGTTAATAATTATTAATATTAAAGTAATGTCATTTTTGCTATTAACGATAGATATATAAGTATTAACATATCAGTGACTATTAAACAATAGCTTTTACATGAATTTGCATAATGTATTTAAACATCAAAATCATAATACTAACATCACATATATTTGCATACAATTAAACAAAGACAAAATAATAGTTTATATAAAATTTAATTATCTTATATGGCAATGATTTGTATAGTTTAGAAATGACTTTGATTTAAAACTATGAATCTTTGACAATCTCAATTTTTTTAATCTGTTCTTACAATTTTATTATTTTTATTATATAATAATAATATAAGACACCGTATAAAATTGCCATGAACTAAAAAGAGTAAAATAATCATGTCAAAAATATATTTTTTTATAATTTTTTAAATGTTCCTTTTTTAGTTTTTTGTTGCATTGTAAATGCTATATTGAAATAATATATTTAATGGCTTCCTAAAGCTATGTAAATAGTACAATATACCTTCCAATATTAGATACAAAATAGTATTCTAGGTTTAAATTTAGATTCTGTACCTGAAAATATATGGAATATTGGTGCAATTGTAGGTTAATATATCATTTTAGGTATAATTTTAAATAGTACAACAATATTTTTTACCTTATCTGTGCTCTATGTATAAGCTTGCATATGCACTTTTTCTTTCAACTATATTTATTTTTGTTCTACTTTGTGTAATTCTTTTTTGTTTGTTTTTTTTAGTATTTCTAAGCAAATAATTTATAGGCCTTCTGTCTGTTGAACTATATTATTTTGTTTATAAAGTATGAATATTATAATAAATAAGGAAGCTAGTATTATATCATGCTATATCGAATTTCCGAACGCAACTCGTGTATAAAATATACTTTGCCAAAAATAACAGTAAAGCAAGTGCCATTTTTAATTAGATCCAAAAGATTAAGAACGTTCTCAGTGAACTTTACCGCCATGTCAAAATTTATGTCAAATCATACCGATATGACGTTGACATTTCAAAGTGCCATTAATGAGATACGAGTTATGTTCGGAAACTCGTACCAAAAAGTTTGTATTATAAAAGTGATGTGTAATTAAACGATTGGAACTGAATATTGCGTTTTATTTTCCCATTTACAGCTTTTTACTGGTGTTGCCGCGGGCGCTGCTGTCGGACCCGGTGGGCGCGGACTACGAACACTATATACACGATGCGCAGAGACATTATCAGGTAAAGTAGACTTATTTAGAATTGAAATCAGAAAGTTGAAAGCGAAACAATACACTGTTGAAATGTCGTTTAGAAATAAAATTTATTTACTTGTATCAGTAATAATTGATGTAGTAGCAATAACAAATTGATACATTATCTAAAAGATATGGGAAAAGTGTTGAAAAAAGACGCTATGTGTTTTATGTTCTAAAGTGTTACTAAGAAGTTAGCCAGGTTAGTCCGGGATCCCTGGTACATTTTTCCAACTCATCACTATCAAGCTAATTTTTGGTGAGTAGCTTTATTTTGATGAGACGCCCAATATTTTCCTATACCAAACTCTCGATTGTGGTAGCTAACAGAGGTAGCAAGGATAAAATATGTCGATTTGGTGATTAAAAAATATTTATTACTAACTGTTAAGTTTTTAAAATTACAGCTTTGGTTGGATATTACTGCCTCATACCACTGGCCTACGGAACCCAATTGGATGGACAACACCGCTAGTTCTACTCATAGTTACGACAGTAGACCTGAAGCAGACTTACATTTAGATGCCTTCGATAAACTACACGTTGATCATAAGAAATGTACAAAAGAATCCGTCAAAAGGTCTTACTCACTGCCTTCTACCAGTCGCACAGATAACATAGATCATACCATAGATCACGCAAACCGAGCCAGTGACAGACGTCAATGTCAAAATATATCGTATGTCAAAAGTGACACATGTGATACAAATAAAAATTACACTGCTAAAGATGGAACAGATAAAAAAAGGAAACTGTCACAGATGTCAGCTACGCGGTACGGAAGTGATCAAGGTATCGCCGATGATGATTTTGACGAGGGACCATTTTTGAAGATGCTTTTTACTTTACTTTCTCGAATGCCCGATCAACCGTACCAAGTTAATTTGCACCTTACATCAATTATATCGAAACTAGCCTTACTTCCCCATCCGAATTTACACGAATTCTTGTTAAATCCTAATCTGCCAGTATCTAAAAAGACTCGAACGTTGTTTAAAACAATGCAAGAGGTAGCTAAAAGATTGACAATGGAAATACCAAGGTTAAAGAATTATAAGAAAGTTATTGAAAATACAAGACAGCAGCTAATGAGTGAGGATCCGAGCTATGATGAAAGGTTTGTTCTTTTTTTGTTTTATTTTTACATTACGCCTTCTATAGAGGAGAACTCTTTCCATCGTTAAGATTTTCATATTTAATGCATATAATAGTTTAAATATTTACAACAAAACGAGTTATGAAAATAAGTATTTGGAAAGTCAATGGTTAATAATGGAATAAAATACTAAAGTAATTACTACCTTTTAAAATCTCAATACGAATAACATATAATAAAATAGTGCTAGAGAAAATATAAGTATCAATTTATGTAGACGAAAAAGGGCCTGTTAATAAAAGCACTTGTGTAAATGAATTGCCAAATATAGCTAAGTGCTAACTCGACAACGGCTGAACCGAGTTTGGTAAACCTTTTTTCGAATTCCTAAGTCTTAAGAAGACAAAACAAGGGTAGGTGTAAAAGGTAATAGGTACAATAGGCCAGCTAGTATATCATATATTAAAATTATACAAATATTTTATTACAGTGGGGTACACAACCAACTCGTCGAAAGTCTGATAGTTTTGGAAGAATTTTGTAAAGAGCTTGCCGCCATTGCATTTGTCAAATACCAACATCTCATACACATGAACAGATAATAAAATTTAACATGGCAACTTTAATTTATTTAATGAGTATTATATGTTACATGCTTAACAGAATGTACTTAGCACATAGCAAATATTAATTGTTACAATTTAATGGTTTTAGTATAAAATTTGTAATTAATTATATTTTTTCCCGGCTACTGCGAAAAGTAAGGATAATGAATTTGAAACTTGTCAAACTTGCATTTGACTGTCAATGTAGGTGCCACCCTAGTAAAAACTCCTTTTTACTACAGTTTCTAACTAATTAATATAATAATGCTATGTATTGTATGTATGTATTTACAAAAGAAAAGCAAAGAAAAGTATGTATATGTAATTTATTCCGTTATCTAGTTGCCATAACCCAACTTCGGCTTAGCTTGGAACTAGATGGCGCTGTGTATAAATGTCCTGAAAATATTTATTTGTTTATAATAAGGCGCCAAAAGATTTGTAATATAAGCCCAGATATATATCGACTATAGAATTTTATGAAAAATGGATTTGAATACGAAATACGAATACAAATTCTAACCTAAAAAAATACTCATCACAATGATAATATATTAAATAGATATGTTATAAGCGCAAAATTTGAGGACACAAAAACAAGCCTAATTAGGACGTCTTACTTTTAGATGATTCGTTGCCGGTGCGTGGACTCGCAACTGATAACACTAACTATCTCTTTTTTTTTTTCTTGATTTTATCATTTATCTCTTTTCTATGGTTTTGACTTGTATGTGTGCGGCCGCTGCTGTGCGGAACACTTTTTCGGTTTATTTGTATGGGTATAACATATCTATTAATAATATAATATCATTGACTCATAGTTCATTACGTAGTCGGGATATAATTATTTCTTCCTTGTTTTTGTGTTGTAGCTTTCTTTGTTAATAAAGTTAAATTATATAGCGTGATATAAGCATTTGTTTAGAATATAGCATTTGTTTTTCAGCACGTGTTAAGAAAATACTGAGCACAATATATTTTTGCAATTGTAGTTTAAAACATTAACAGTAAAAATTTAAATAGGGTATTATTTATTTCAGACTAGTTAAGAATCATGGTTTTACTCGCATCAAAATGGATTCATAGTTTAATATGTTAATCAATGATATTATAATATAAAATAGATATGTTATAAGCTCAAAAATGCAAAGACGCAAAAACATCCTAATTAGGACGTCTTACCTTTAGTTGTTTGGTGCCGGTGCTTTCACGCGCAACTGACAAGACATCTCTTTTTTCTTGCTGGTTTTATCATTTATCTCTTTTCAATCATTTTGACTTGTATGTTTGTGTGCTGCCGCCTGCCGCTGCTGTGCGGAAGACTCTTCTCGGTTGATTTGTATGGGTATAACATATCTATTATATAATATCATTGATGTTAATGCTATTTGTTCCCAAAATATGTAATGGTGTTCAAAAGAGAAGCTATTTAATATAATCATTTTCTCTATTTTAAGAAAATAGTAACTTGAAAATTATTTTAAATTAAAATATTAATTTTATTTTTATATTATTATAGAAAAGGTATATGAGTCCCTGTTATGTTTATGGATTTTTTATGTTATAAATAAATCGTAAATCCCCAAACTATTTAATGTCTAGTCGGCTAATGTCATATAGCATTCCTTTTATTTGTATATCATCAATGAAAAGAATTAATATATGTAATAATAAAAGTATACGTTTAAATTATTTTAGTTGAAACAAAAAATAGTCATCCTTTATTAATATGACTTGTGTCCGAACACTCAAAAGGAAATCAAATTTAAGGACTCGATTCAAAATTCCATTACATTACTGTTAAATAAATTCGACTTGAGGCTTACTTAAATTTGAGTAGCATTTCCGTATTCAGACAGACAATGTGTTTATTTTGAGTAAATAAAATAGACGTAGTATGAATTATTTAATTTTGTTTTATCGCACAACTATTTAAATCATCGTCCATGTTTGTTGTCACTTGCCAGTTATAAAAATAAAATGTATGAATTTATTTTGTGTATTTTATTTGTAACCCTATCAAAACCACCAGGCAGTTAATTACTGAAACATTTTGTAATATACATACCTACATAACGTACGTTATTCATAAAATCGCAGAAGTCTGTTTACCTGATATTACAACATAATGATATTTTCTGAAACTTATAGATGAGTATAGACTACAACATTTACTTGTAACAGAACAACGAGCCGCTCTATGATATGTTCTAGTGTATCATCCTCTTACGAACTAAACGTCGAGCACGCTGGGCTCTTTGTTACAAACCAACGAGCATATTGGTGTAACATTTCGTCGAGCCACGAGTGCGGGCGATGGGCGGTTGCGGGGTGACGCACCTCCAAGAGTTTGTCTTCTATTGTAAATGTTCATTTGCCACCATCTTCTATTTCTATTTTTCTTTTTTCTTCTAATATAGTTCATCAAGATAAACGCAGCACACGCAGCTTGTAGGTCCGACATTTGAAAAAAGAATGAACGCAAGGTACAACGAAATGTTGGTAAATGCACACTCGCTGTGAGCATTTACCCGTAACATAACGCCGAGCATTCGCAGGAACGTTACATTACATGGAAATGCTTTGGAAACTGAGCTTTTGCCTGTATTGTATCATTCGTAAGAACGTTACACAGAAATGCTCCAGAAAATGTGGTAGTCTATACTCACCTTAACTCCAACAAATTTATGAAAAAATACATTTCTTAATTCAGACTTAATTTTGTGGCATGAGGGAGTTAGTTAAGCATGCTTTTATATAAAATGAATTTTTAAATTTATCCAATATTTCATCACCATATCATAATTTCCTTAGCCTAGAACTAGGTGGCGCTGCGTGAAAAGCGTTCTAAAATATTATTCTTAATTTATTATTGTCTTTGTTTTGTTATTTTTGTGTATTTTAAATTACAAAGATGTTGGAAAGTACTTAGGTGCTTTGAAGTCATATTTTTACCTTTCCATAAAATATTGAATTATCCAATTCCTAAAGTGTAACTTTAATTTTATAAAATTATTAATTCCTCTACCAATTTCTATACTAATATATAAAGCTGAAGAATTTGTTTGTTTGAAAGCGCCAATCTCAGGAACTACTGGTTCGAATTGAAAAATTGTTTTTTTATTGAATAGGCAATTTATCGAGGAAGGCTTTAGGCTACATAACATCACGCTGCGACAAATAGGAGCGAAGAAATAATGGAAAAACAAATCAACGGGGACGAAGTCGCGAGTAACAGCTAGTATTAAATAATCATGCAAGAGTGAGATGAAATGAAACAGCAAATTTTTATCTGACATTCCTTTATTGTTTTTAATATAATAAAACTGTTAAATCTATGTACAATGGTCTATGATTTAAGGCCCAATAACATGGCGAGGCAAATATTTAATAGACTAATTAGTACAATACCTAAGATCTGTAATATAGCCTAGTTTTCCAATTATAGCATTATTCCGCATTATGTGAATGTTTTAACATCTTCATTCATATATCGAGAACTCTCAAAAGCTTAATGCTTTCGCTCAATGCGTTCATTTACATGTGCAGTGCCAGAAAATTAACAAATGTTTTTCTTTAATTTGACAGTGATCGAAATGTCGCACTATGCTTTGTAATTGGAAAACTAGGTTGAAAAATAAAATATAAGTCTATGACAATAAGGTTTATGCACATGACTTCAAACCGTTCTCTATGGTATTTAGACATAAACGATTTCAAGCATAGTCTATGTTCGAGTTTCCGTTTCGCGGTCATTTAATTAGTCCATAACTTTTACGTCATATCCGTTTAACTCGCTCAAAAATAGCAGTCTTTTTAAGATTAAATGGTATATATTATCGACTGGATATATTTTTTTGATAATATAATAATAATGTAATAACTTATAAGAGCATTTAAAACTTAAAAAGTGCATATTCCCTATTAAACTTTGAATAAAAAAATGTCTACAGCAATATTAATATTTGAATGAGTTACATAGACAGTGGTATGTTTGAGTTTTAATTATTTTTTGTAAAGTAATTGTAATCAATATTATTTTATAAGTCCATCCTAGTAATAAAAATAATTTTTAATTTTGACATAAACCCTTGCCAGTATATTAATATTTCGTCTATGGTAAATAAATACAATGAAACCTTTTAACAAAATATATCACAAAATAAAATATATTAATAAATAATTTCAAGCTATTACATTCAAGATTAATTCATTGTTTAATAAATAAATTTATCGTTAAATCACCATGTTAACTTTATAACAAACAAGGTTGAAATGGTTTAAAATAAAATCTTTATTAAATATACAAATTTTCTTAAATTAAAAGTGAACAGCCGCCTACAAATGTGGATGAAGATATTCAATATTGTAAAACGTCATAACACAAGAAAGTTCAACAAAAAAATTACGACACATTTCTTTTATGTTGAAATGTATATTAAATGAATTGGTTAACCGACTTTTGTAGTCGACTGTACGAGATATAAAAAAACAAGAGGCAAGATAATAAAACTTCACTGCTAATAAAATGTTTATATTTATATGATCACAAATTGTCCATAAATAATTAATTAATAAAAACGCAAAATAAGGAACTCAGACTGGAAAAGTATCAATGCTTCAAATGAAAAAAGTGCATTCATTAGGTTTTTGGTGTATTTATAATAGTATTAAAGTGAAAAAATCCCAAAATAAAAAATAATTATATTTTAAAAAGAAATAAAAAACAGCCCTTTAATAAGCTTTCTTTAATAAATGAAAATAATAATAAAAAATACTGTTAATCGCCATGACAAACTCTATGTAACTAAAAAAACTCCTCGGAAAATTTTAGTCTCCCTTCTAAATCATTTTACTTTACATAACATCAATAATCTATATATTATATAAAAATAAAACCCGTTTTCCGTTGTCACGACATAACATGAAAACAGCTTGACCGATTTGGCTGATTTTTTTGTTGTAGTATTTGTTATTATTAGGAGAAGGTTCTTATGTAAGAAAAGATTAGCATTTAACTTTTTTGATATTTCATGATTATAGGGCGATACGAAGTTCGCCGGGTCAGCTAGTTACTTAATACATTTGAAGCATTAACACTTACTAGTCTGTGAATAAAAATGTAATATACCGTTTAAATAATTCCTACTTATTGTAATTGTTTTTTTATCTAGTATTTTCTACAATTTCAAAAACTATACCGTTGATAACAAACAAATTATAAAGATTACATGTACAGACAAGTAGACATGTCGATGAACACATTACATAGTATAAAATATTTTATAAAGTTGTGAGGAGAAAAGAAAAAAAGCTTTAGTTATTTATTTTGTAGAATCTAGTGTTAAGATGTTTTAAAATATTAAATGTGTTCAACAAATTTTCTAGTCAACTGTACTAATCTCCCTTTCTGGCATTCTAAGGTATTTTAAATATTTAATTCAATTGTAAAACATTTTTATAATTACAATGGAACATTACACTGTTTATATACTGTTTTCCGTTTTACAAAACTACAGAACGCGAACACCATCAAAATCAGTCTAACAGATCTCGTGTTTAAACTTCATAAATGGTATTCACTTACAGACATTGTTTAATATTTCAAAACTTGACATATATTTTTTTCTTCCGTTTTATAACGTTCACATCAACGGCACATGCACGGTAGAGCTAAGCTCCTTTCGGTGAAACTCTTAACAAACAATAGCTGAGTAGGACACGACTAGCTTGGTCCACCTGCGACCGCTAATTTATTATTAGCCAAAAGGCGCTTGCATGTAGTTGACTAATTTTAAATATAAAAAAAAACTAATAAAAAGAGAATTAAAGTAGATAAAGTATATTTAATAATAACGAAAGAATTGATAGAAAAGAGAAAAAGAAAGATTTGAAAGTTATTATTATTTTTTATTCTACAACTGGTATAAAAATAAACATAAAATCCAGTCTTAAAAACAACTTTCTTATCTTTGTATAACACGCTACGTTAATACAAAGATTTGTTACATACAATACAATACAAATAAAAAAATATAATGTATATATATAATATATGATGCAACGCAATAATATTCCCTAAGAAATTATTAATGCAAGAAATATTTTTATATTACTTAGAATTACACAAAACTGATTTAATAAGACATTTCAAGAAAAAAATTATTAACAACAACATGCAAACACCTCACTTACTTACTGAAGTTGAATTATGTTTAATTTTCAATGTAATTTATTCACTGTTCTGTATTAAATAAGATTTTAACCGACTTCAAAATAAGGTAATTTTATTGGAAAAGAAAGAAAAGGATTCATCTATAAGGTTATGGTTGTTTTTATTACTTTTATTAAACAAATATTATAATGATTTAGGTCGAAGTTACATATTTAATCTGCCAACAGTTTGGGGATATTTAATTTCGAAAGGAATTCTTAGTTTAGTACTTATTGTGTATGATCACTCATACAAACAAATTTTTCATAACAAACCATTAGATTAAAAAATCAATGAAATGTTTAATTAAATTTAATGAAGATAATATATGAAATTGAGAGAAAACATACTGCACATTACATATTGGATTAATTATTTTTCTAAATAACTTATGTATTTGATTAAAATTGTTATATGTATCATTCTTATATACAAATGCCATAAAATACCTACATATACATATCCCTAGCTAATATTTAAAATATTTTATACACTAAATGTTATATTGGTACTATGATATTTCTCATGTAATTGGAATGCAATAAAAACAATTTCAACTTCAGTAGAGCACATCATTTTCCGAGCTATTCTAAAACATACATACAAAAATGTTCTATACATTATTTTATAACAGTGTCTTCGTATCTAACTAGGGCCGGTGTTGCTGCAAGAAAAAAAAAGTTATTTAAATAAATAAAATTGCATATGTTAAGAAGTTAAAAATAGTAAAATGTTGGTATGAAAGCGAATAATATAACATCCAAATTTTTTTCGTTAAACTTTATAAGTTATGTAATGTATTAAAACCGCCTACGTTATACCGTAACGACTGAAAAAGGCATGATTTAATTTAGAGATTGAATGTGTAAATAATTTTTTTAACAGTAAAAATCAAGACCAAATTTAGGTAGTTTTACCTCACTCACTAGCTCACCAGCTTACTCACCTCACTCACTTCACTAGCTCACCACCTCACTCACTTCTAGCTCACCACCTCACTCAATACTAGACTACAGGCCCATGTTGAAAAAATTATGGGTCATTTGAACCACCAAGTGACCAGGTGACCTACCTAAAGTACAAGTAGAGTGAGTACATTTTGGTCACATATTTTTGTACGGTATTCTTACCACTGATAAATAAATTAAAAATAGAGTAAAAATGGGGCGATTCAATGGTAAATTTGGTGATTTAAATTTGTACGACATACTAGGTATTTCAATACTGCTTCTAATCCATTAATTCCGCAACGCCGTACAAAAATCATGCGAAATCGGGAAAAATCGTGGGGTTGTACTTTCGAATTCTCACCTGCACTCAGTTGGACAGCTTACAAGTGACGTCATAGTACTGAATCTTATTATTTTATGCTCTTATATCGTTCTAGATAGGTCACCTG
>DWAJ01003757.1:0-14133 GCA_018238005.1 Eurema mandarina
GATACCTCATACATCAAAATCCATCAAGCCGTTTAGGCTACAGGAGGTCACAAAGGAAAAGACATACATACATACTTACATACACTCGAAAAACATTACCCTCCTTCTTTGGCAGTCGGGTAATAACGTTCTATTTCTACCGTTTAAACATTATTTAAGAACATAACTTACCTCTGAACTATGTTCGCTTTACTGAAGTGAAACAGCTGTATTATATTGCTTTAAGTTCTACTGCTTAACTGTCTCTGTCCTTTTTACATTCGCACGTAACTGACCTCAGTGTCTATCGATTTGGTCACTGAATAAGAGTTATAAATTTATAAGCAAAAACTTGATTAAACAAACACAATACCATACACAGTTCCAGCGAGCCAACTTGAGCGTGTAAAATCGATAATTAGGTACAAGTTTTATTTCGTAACTTACTCGGGGACTCTTTTTTCCGTCCGTCTGTTATATCCAATACTTGTTGTGTATATGTTGAGGCAAGTCCTTTTCACAATTAGCTTTATGTTAAATGTAATCTTTAGAGAATACGGTCCACGAACAGCTGTTACCTACGTCCTACTTACTTCTTACTGTGCTATGGGAATGGGAAAGAAATTCAAGATGGTGGACGTGCGCGCGCACGCCTGCCGAAACGTCGTCAAATTTTAAGGAAATCACAAGTGTTCCCTGAACGATTTGCCATAGAGCCCATGTTACATAATAAATAAAGCTTTGTTTATGAAAAAGAATATTTTATTGCCTAATAAGTCAAAGTATAAGCTTACTATACGCAAGTATCATGAATATTTCAGAGATATTAAAATTGTTTTATTAAAGATAAATATAATAATATAACTTACATTTTAAGTAATTTATTTCGACTTGGGTTATTATTGTGTGTTTACACTGTCTCAAATAATAAACTGGCTAGACATTAAATATAATCAAATAATAATTAAAAGAAAAAAATTGTTTTCAGTTATATACTCAAAAAGTATGTTCAAGACGGAGATTAACAAAAAAATTGGGCTTCATGTATAATGTAGCTAACCCAAGCTTCGACCTCATCTTGACCTATTTTTAACGGACCCTTCTTCCAATTATTTTTATATAATATGTATGTTTGTGAAACTCTTTGGAATATAATTGTTGAGATTTTAAAGTTTATTTGATATTTAAGTTGCATATCAACTTTTTGATCATAAGTGTTTCGCAAATAGATTTAAAGCTTAGTACCCCTAAAATATTAATTAAATGACTCGTATTTGTATAAAATATTTAGTTTTATATTAAAAAATACGCTTAGCTGACGTCATTAGTTAAATAGTAATTGTCAACCAATGTAAAAAGGAAGAAATTAGATTCTCTTTTTATGTTTGTTTTATAACTTGTTCGTATTTTTTGTATATTATCATGTTTCATTTGTATCATGCGAATAATTACTTAGTCATTCTATTTCAATGCAATGGCCTCCGTTGGAGTATTATTTTCTAAACACAAAATAGTGAAAGCGGACAGATTTAAGAGACTAATAATGCTTTCATTGTCATCTTTTGTTTTTTAAAGCAAAATGTGCGGTAGATAATATTATTTAAAGCGTACTGGGTTTATTTTGCTTTAGATCAACTATAAATATTTCTTTAACCAACTTTAAAATATATGAAAAAGGACTTTTAATATGATTTACTTATAGTTTTTTACTTATAGAATATAAATATATATGAAATAAAAAGAATAAGTAAACAACAGAAGATCGAAAATTTTCCACAGACATACGATTCGCTGATTCTTTTCATTAACTATTAGGTAGGTGTATAGATTTTCGTTTAGATTAATGAGTAGGAAATAAGATTGTTTATTTTATTATTTATATAGTTATAAAGAACTGAGTAACTGTAACTGCGTACATTCATACTAATATTATAAATGCGAAAGTCTGTCTGTCTGTCTGTCTGTCTGTCTGTCGGTTTCTGTAAATAAATAAATATAATATAGAAAATTCTTATAACGTTAAATTAAAAATTGTATTTTATTTTCATGCATTATAACGAAGGGAGCCATCTCTACATTTCTCTACAGCTCTAAGATGATTATGCAAACGTTTTCGTCAAAGCTACGTTATAATTTTTCCATGAAAAATTCATAGATGGCGCTTTCGTAAATTATTATTTTAATAGTTTGATATTTTCAATACCACTAATATTATAATTACTAGGTACATTAATGACGTTTATTAACAATATGTTGATATTTTAAAATCAGTGTATCGAGGGTAAAAGGAATATAATAAGGACTTATTAACTAACTGACAAAAGTATTTTGTAGGTCAGAAAAAAATCGTTGATATTATTCCCATGTAGGTTAAATAATTAAGAAGAGAGTTGAAAGCTTGACTTTTCTCACGATTTAATATGTTTTTGGCTATTTGAATAGCTTTTATCTTTTTTAAAATGTTTTATGTAAAATAACTTTTGTAATATTATTACAAAAATTATCTTGTATCTAATAACAAACGGGATTAATAAGAGCGACAAATCGGCCGTTAATATTCATAGAATAATTCGCAAATAAAATAAATGAACAAATGTTATTGTAAGTTTATTCAAGAGCAGATATTCTTTACTTATTAGCCTATCAGTTCCTGTTACATTTATCATATTTCAAAGTCAAATTCAAAAGTATCTTTATTCAACTATGCTACGTTTAGTAACACTTTCGAATCGTCATGGTATTACAAAACATTTACCACCGATTCGTAAGGCAGTTTCTACAGAGAAAAACCGCCGAAAAACTCTGATAGTTGCTCTTTTCAAAATAAGAACATACAATTGTAAATATTAACAAAAACTCGACTATTATAAGTTAAAAACGTACGTTCCACACATAAAATAAACAACAACAAATTATAAGATAATTAAAAAATATAAAAAATTACAATTACATAAATTACTTTTCGAATACCAGGAATTGCAATCATCGCTTGTGACATAAGAAGAAAATAGGTAAACACGTTACACGAATGCCGAGCTATGACGGCTGACGTACAAAGTTTGCGAGTGGGGGCGTCTGAAACCCAATGATATTAGCAAAGTTATGATGACATAAACACTTGTAAATACGGATATCCTATTTATAGACTACGCTTATTAACGTGCCATGTAAGACTAAAAATAGATGGCCATTACATTTGAATAAAAATAAACTACCAATTTTGTGTCAATTTTTGTACGCAGTGTTCTTTGATCGTTTTATAAACGTTCAGAGGTCAGTTCAGGTACGGAATGGACAAATGAAAATTCACAAATGTTATTTTATTTCAATATTGCAGTGTTTTGTATAAATTAAATACTCTATCTCAAGTGAAAGAAAAAAACGAATTTGAAATTGAAAAAACGTCATGTTTCTTTTTAACACCCGGCGCAATGTGTGTGTTATAAGTTTGACGTGTCTGTCTGTGTCATCATAACTCCCTAACGAATGAACTGATTTCAATTGAGTTTTTTTTTGTATTACAGATGTTTTACGGGCGAGTGTTCTCAGACATGTTTGATGAAAATCAATTGAGCCGTTTAAAAGTTATGGGGGGTTAAAGTGGGGAAGAAAAACCGAAACCGAAAAAAAAAGCAAATATGCTCAAGTGGGGTATCAAATGAAAGGTTATGACTTATACACATACAAAAAAACAACAAGTTTTATAAGTTTGACGTGTCTATCTGTCTGTCGGGGGTTTAAAATTTTTTAAATTAATTTTATTTGTTATAAACTATAATCATATTTTAGTATTTCAATAACTAGGTATTTCATAAATTTTCATTGTACATTATATTTATATTAATACAAAGTAATTAATTATCTTTACTAATACATTAAGCTGTATTTAAAGATTCGTTTCTACAAGCAATGTTACCATCAAACCAACCTAGCTAACCACTCGTTATTTAAGCAAGGAAAAATGTAATGAATCCTTCTCGACAAGTACCCAGCTCTTAAATCTAAACCTTTAAAAAGATCCTTTTAACCAGAAGAAAAACTTACTTGAAGCTATGTACAGTGATTCATTAGGCAAATAAATAAGACCGCTCGATTCTAATTAGGGAAGGGAATTCAGTATAAACGTGGGAAGTTTCTGCGGAAATTATTCCCGGTTTCGAAGGATCTACATTTATCTTAGGAGAAGGAACGTATTATCCGTCCGTCAAGAATGAAACATTCTAATAGTAGGGATCAAACAAAGATAAGGTTTTCTTTAAGTCTGCTTAGGGTCTTGTGTTTTTGTTAAAAGTAAATCTATATGAGATGGGTTCATATTTTAAAATTGAAGCACCATTTGTATTTTAAAGCATATTCTTAAACACACCTCGATTTATATTAGGTACTTATACTTTGTACTGTTATTTATACATTTTATAATTACAAAACAAACACCTCAATAGCTACGCTACTTTTAACTATCATTTATATTAAGTAATAAAACTATGACTGGTTTTATGATTTGATAAGCATCAGGTTGTTTTTTGTTTTCCATTGAGATTTAAAAAACCCTAATGCTCTTCTTATTAAAAGACAGAGACAGTCGTTTAGGGATTATCTAGTACCTACGTGGTCAACAGACACCATAACAATATACGAGTAATTTTCTTTGTGTAAATAAGTACATAATATATTGTTTTATTAAAAAATAATTACTGTAGCGTGAAACGAATTTGCAGAAGGAACTGGCCAATTAAAAAAAAAGAATCTTTAAAATTGATATCAGCGACCTTTAATGTTTGCTCGCTGATCGTGAACGCTAGAAAATGTCGCTAGCACCGAAATAGTTTGACATTGCAGACACGTCACAGTGCGTCATGTGATGCGTTGGACACGATATCAAGAGGACTGGCCGCCGTGCGACATCTATCAACGTTCAGACTACTGACATTTTACTACTAGCGATATATTATTTTGCATAACATGTTAATATTTTTTTAAGCGGGCTTATCTTCATAGGACTTGTAAGAAAAAGGGTTGAGGCTCAATTTATATAATTCTTTTTCTTTAAGTTGCATATCAGGTTTATATAAAAATATTTGACCAGCACTCGGGAGCTTAATCGTACAGAGGCACCAAATAGACTTCTACCAAATAATATATCACTATTCCTAGCAATATCTAGCAAATCCAAAATTACCCAGCATTTATAAATCTAAAGGTGTATATTAAATTAATTATTCCTCATCATTATTATATTAATTATCTTTTTTCCTGCAATTTAAAATGGACTATGTTGGACCCAAACCAACTAAAACGAACTTTGTTACACCTTTATTGCACAATATACACCTATTGTGTATTAGAGTAACTTTTAAATATATAATATTCGTCATTCAGTTGAGTAATAATGTTTTTAAAATGTAAATAAGACAGCATTTCTCAAACTCTACCATTAAAAGTATCATGTTGTGCTACGCTACTTATTCTACGAAAATCTACGAATGTAGCATTGAGTGCTTATATTTGAGCGTGCGTTTCTTCGCAATCAAAAGTTTAAACCTTGTAACTTCCTATCAGTGGCATATTTATATATATAAAACTTTTGTCACCACTGGGCTGCATATACAAAAAATCATTGACGCTAAAAGCAATAGCTACTTACAATTTTAAAGCCTGCTTGTAAATTCTGCCCAAATGATATATTGTTTGCTATTGATACTATAACAATATCAGTTTGAGTCCCATATAACGTACTATCTCCCTGTGTATTGTAGATATATGTGAGACCACAATAAGGCGCTATACACTCGACTATTACATAGACATTCTATCATCAAATCATCTATCAATCTATCAAATCATCATTAACTTTATTAACTAAAACGCTACAAAATGCCGACGATATAGCAGGCACATAGTTAACATTCATAAAATACAGGAAATATTTATGCCGAGGACAAACGGCCATAAATATTTTAACTGTCTCATTCATTAGCTCCGAAAAACATTAAACTTTTATATTGAACAAAGAAATATGTAAGTTAATTATCCTGCTTTGTAATACTCGCGTCTTACCCAGATTATTCCCTAAGGCTTTAGTCTTACCTTAGTCCCTATCAAGGTCTTTATTTAATCTATTTTTTGTTTTTACATTTGATTTAGTATACTGCCTGTTCACTGTTGTATTCGCCTTAAGTTTGTATAAAAAAAGAATATGTATTTAATATCTATAGCCAATGTCACCCCGGGGCTGCGTGGTTCCATTGTAAGGATAAAATAAATTTTTAAATCTGTCTCGTCGACGCCTTTTCTTTTAATGATATTTGTATAGAATGAAGTCTTTTTATTCATACATAAGTTTAGTGTGCATTTATATTATGTTATGTCCAAAGATATGTAGAGCAGGTCATGGAATATTAATTATATTTTAATTATAATTAAAACAAATTACGTTCAACACGAAGGGGCTTAATAGCATAACCATATCACTTAACGATACATTATGTTTTATGATTTTGTCCCCAATAATAACACTTTAAAATATGATGAGGGTTATACTGTATACGCAATATGCCTGTTAGGTCAGGACCACATCGTTATATTTCAGCCAAATTATATTGTTAATACCAAAAATTAGATTAAAAAGAGTATCAAATTTTATCTGTTCGCAAATTTCATAGTAGATAATTTCTGTTTTACCTGTATTAATCAGAGCAAGCAATTGATTTGTTACTTTTAAAATAAATAACAACAGTTTTTGTTAGCCTTGATAATCACATCGTATAACGTATTCAACGACAACTGCCAATCAATGTACAATATACATATATTCAATGACAAGGTTTAATAACAGGCGTTACTACCGGTTATTCGGTGGACGGCCCTACGTTGTAATAAATAATTCTATTTAAACAGCGTAAGTTTGCCTGTAAACCTGAAAGTGGAGTGCAATCGTATCTGAAATTGGAGGGTTGTATGGCGGGAAGCCAGTTCCACGTCGCTCGCCGACTCGCGCGCCCGGCTGTGCGCTCCGGACCCGCGGCCCTATGACTACGATCGACAAAACGAACCAAACTTATTCCTTACCTCTACACCGACCTTAAACTCCAACTCCCCGAACGAACGCGAGCTTTCACAATGACATTCGAAAACTTTTCCCCGTTTCTAAAAATTTACCCCAGTGATTGATATCAGCGAAACTCCACCGCTATTTCCATTATGATTCTTAGAGTAAAATTTTACCAAAACCTATTTATACACAAGAAACGACTGAAACTTTCTACCCGTTACGTATAAAAGTTTACACGCGTTTAGAGACGTTTATAATTTTACACCGGACTTTTTAAGTTTTCTTTTACCTTTCTAGTCAGATTTTTAACATAGTTTGAGTGAAATTAGGACCCCTTTTAGACAGCGAAACATTTATCTTAGTGTAAAGTGTAAATTTTAGGTGTAGAATATTGTGTGCCGGGCAGTTTTAGCGTTATATACCTACTATACTTAGTGAGTGTGTAGTGTCGTTCTGTATAATTAATTAGGTGACCTTCGAAGAGTATAACAATTAGTTGGTAAGTAATACAAGTCCTTAATATTATATTAAATTACCATTACTCTTGTAAAGGCATCAAAGAAGAAAATAATTTAAATTTCCTATAAAATATAAAGTTTAATACTATAAGCCTTATATATTTACAGTATGTACAGATATTTATATAATGGCTAAGCAAATTCCTAAAACATTTTCTGTTGAATATTTTTAATTAAGCCGAGATTAACGGCGTTCAATCTCATTCAGATTTTGTAGCTAATTTATTATTAATTGTAGGTGGTGCGAGGTTCCCAAGTCGCCTTCGGGGCATTGTTACTTCATAACATATTAGCTTGTTAAAACTAATTAACTGTATAAGAAAATACTATATTTTCTACGAAAATTGTATACGACGAATTAATTATTATTAATGAATAATTAATAATTATGGTATGTTTAGTTAATTTTAATATAATATAATCACTTATTTTATTAATTTCAAAGTTTTGCAAGAAATTTGCTAATCAAGACTAACTTCGCTTTGTATTAGCCTCGTAAAAAGTAGGATGTCTTTTTTAGGCGTAAACAAAATGATGTAAAGCTAACACAATTAAAATTGGCGCAGCTGTTCTCGGGATAATCTAAGTAATCCGACTTTATGTAATATATTATTTATAAAAAAGTCTCAATATATTATATAACTTGATATACCTATGTACAAAGTCTGAGTTTTTTAAAAAGACGAAATAATTTAATACCAATCATCGATATATTCACTATGTCTTTAAGTAACCAACAAAGTATGAAGAATTGCAACACTGCCATTCATTCTAATAAAATTTTAATTGCAGGTTGTAAAATAGTATGCTTTTTAAGTTGCTAACTGGCTGCGAAGAAAGGTTAAACACGGACAAAAGTCTCTTTAAACAGGGAACAATGCAAACCAATTATACTCGTTCTTACTAATAACGTATTCTTTTATAAGTCTTTTTACTATTCACATCTACAATTTTATATAAAACTTTTTATAAATAAAGTAATGGGCTACAGCGAGTCGGACTCGCAAACAGAGAGTTTCCTTAACAGGAAGTTTATTCAATTTTGAAATGTGGGCATCAAGCCCTTTTACTTGAACGACCCACCATTTGTACTTATAGCCTTTGGTATTTTCCAATTAATTTTAAGACTTCTATCTGTAAGAAACTTTGTCATAGTACTTGGCCAATGGAACAATTTTTCCAACTTAATTAAATTGAACATTTAAGTAAGCGTTTCTGTAGATAGATAGGGTCCTGACAGACAAACAGATAGACGGACAAATAAGAGATATTTTTATATAATACCGTATTATAAATCAAATGCAAAACTTTCAAAGTATTTTATCATAACAAAAAGCGGTTCGACTTAACACATTTGAGCTTTCTAGCAAAAGCAGTTTGAATAATAGTTTCGTGGCCGCGGAAAATATATTGTTATTTAAATATAAATCAAAGGAAATTGTACGATAAATAATAGGACATTTAAATATTCATGAGTGCGATAGAAATGAAAGGCGGGAGGGGTCATCTACGCAAAAATACGTTTTAAACTCTTAATATTTTGAATGAAAACAGTTCTATTATTATATTGTCACCAAGTAGCTGCCGTGGGTTCTATAGCGTAAAGATCACATTATATTCGCTCTGTGCCAAGTCCAATGACATCGGGGATATTTTTAAAACTATTTTACAACGCCAAATAGCGCACAAATATTAGCTATATATCCATCACAATAACGTTTTCGAATTAAACATTGGTTCGTTAAGCTTTAAACTCAAATAATGGGAGTAAAGACTAGGAATTGTATTTCCCATTATTTTCTATACAAAGGAATTCATTTAGAGTCACGGAAAGAGCGCCGGTGCAATATGAATAAACTATGCAACTAATGGAATAGTTTTTTTCACAAACTTTAATACACTGAAGCAATAGAAACAATATATTCAGATATAAGTATCTTTACCTTCGAACTATAAGAATTTCTTGAATCTCCGACATTTAAAATATCTTAATAATAATTGTTAGCCCGAAAAATGTATTATAAATAAACGTTCGCTCTAATAAATGTATTTACAGTTTCTCCGACAAAGAGAATGTGTCGATCATTTCAGTGCGACATCGCGTACAATTTATTTAGCACGGAACGATGATAGCTATTGACATGTAAATCGTGGCGATCTATAAACAACTCAAAATAAATGCTAATGCGTAATAAATGAATAACATTTCCGAACGTCGTCCGGTCGTTAAATTAAAGAGATAATTCTGTTAACCCCAGACGTTTAGACGCCTGGACACGTGGCGAGTCTTAACGTAGTTTAGTTAAATTCTTTTTACACTGAAAATATATTTGAGAAATCTCAAAATTTCGTGCCTTTTAAAATAAGTATATTGTTAATTGCAATCGAATATACTCTTAGTTGGAAAACGAAAAATTTGTCACATTGGTAATTTTTTAAATTCCAAATAAATGTAGTCATGTTTCATTTTAAAATTCGATGAACATAATATACATGTTTTTGGCGCCTGTGTTATCTACTATTGTCAAACTTTCTTCTGTATAGTTTCAAAAGGATAGTTATTAGTTCGTTAAGATAAAAAGAATTAATTTTAAAATTGATTCTAGACTACGTTACAAATAGTGATTTCATCGAAACTGACATCTAGTTATAGCACTTCGCCTAAAATATCAGCTTATTAACATTCGATGTAATTATTGCAAAAGTGGTAGGCGTATCTAATCTCAAACCGTTTCGATCGATACGAACCAATGTAATAATTGGAAAGGGCTTTGTGGTACTCACAAGCACAAAAGAAAATATGTATCTTTTTGCCTTTTTCCCTCTCTAGGATAAGCTTTGTATGGAATTTTGAATATGTCATATTGATTGATATTGTTACGTTTCATATCTTTTGACTCTTTATCTCATTCTTTATCATTAGAGTTATCTTTCTTTTTGGAAATATATTACTGGGATAAGGATTAAGGAAATTTATATTTTCTATATAATTGCCTATGGTCATAATAAATTTAAAATGAAACTTCAACAGTCACTGTTTATCTTCAAAATTGTTGCTTAATAATAAAACCTTTAAATAAGAGTTAATAATAAATTGATTAGGAATAACCGACGCTGAAATTACCAAATTCGAGAACTCTGATCTCTATTAGCAAGATATTGCTCTTAGCTGAGCCGCTTACACTGTTGTTTCTCTTCAACAAAACAATATGAACATATTACGCTTATAACAAACATATCACGTAGAATACAGTCCAGTTATTGTGTAGTATTGAAGCCCAATTCTTTCTTTTTTCTTCATTAATCCTCGACTAAGTATATTATATCCTATTCGATGTTGAGATTTTGTATATTAGATAAATCTCAAGAAATATACCAAATGTCGTTTTCATAATATAATCTACGGGCTAATATGAAAGTTCACACTATGACGTTCTAAATCGGTTTAGTTGTTGTTTCGTTTTTTCATATTCACCTCTACAGTAGCCTGACTGGCGTTGACGTCCTATTAACAAAACTGCGGCTGACAGTCTTTCAATTCTTTTACATGCCATTGAAACAATATTAAATTGTAGAAGACCATCTTCGATAGAAGGTTTATTTTTCCCTTGACGAAGCTTATTTGTGTATATTCTACGTTCAGAAGAAGAAGATAACAATATAATATAATAATTGATGTTTTACATACAAAAAGTTAATCAGTCAATTATTATTTTTTGTATCCATATAGTATAGTTTCGTATAGATAGTAACATTCTCTTTTTAATGTCATAAGTCATATTGATGCCTTGAAAGTTAAAAGTCAAATTAATGCCTTGATTAATATAATGTTCAGATATAAACAACATTACAATTTAACTTCAACGTGAACGATATTTATATCAAAATTGATGAAGTCATTTTTATATCACAAGTAGGTCCATAATAATTATGTGAAGCCTGAAGATAACGTACGTTCATTATTGAAGTTAATCTTGTTACATTTTCACAGTCAGACTTGACTAATTACAACTTCAGGGTGGGTTTCTAACTAAATTAGTGAAACAAGTACCTGCACATGACTTATACATGTTGTATGAGCTAACTTTATCCATTGTTAATCAAATTATGACAATTATTACGTTAGATATAGTTGAGTAGGTTATAATAATTCCATACACGTTTGAATTGTTAGTAGATAGATACACACAGTTATGTAATCTAATACCTCAAGACGTTGGATACGCCTCTGAAATTACATTCTGATTATTCCAAATACAATATTACAGTAATAGTAGTATTATAGTAATAGTACACAAACTATGTTATCTAAAAGAAAATATAATTAACAAACAACGCTTAAGATAGAAAAAGCTCCAAACTATAAATATAACTACACCTACGTAATAACTGAAAGTAAATTTTCTATAGCCTTTGTCACACCATTATTACGATTCATTCAACACCTCATTCAATAAAATCATTTAATTCAGTTGCTACAAAAGAGTATATAAAAATATTTACTCAAATATATAAACTCCAAAAATCATTACATTCGTCGTTACAAACGTGTAATTACGTAAATTCGAAACAAAAGATTGTTCTTGGCGACTACCATTTTAGTAACAGCAAGCTTTAATAAAAAAAGCTCACAAACCTCCAAAAAAAACTTAATATTTTTTTTCACAGTAATCTATTTTAGGTTTAGCAGATATTATATATTATATTAATACAGATTCAGCAGATATATAATAAGAAGAATATAAGTACATCTACTTTCTATGAAGCTATGCGAAATAACTAGTCAATGTCTTTATACAAGATATGTCCAAACGAAAAACAGACTAAAATTGTTCTCAAAGATATAAAAATTTCAATCCGTCAGTGTTTATTTTAATTATGAAACGTATTTTATTTGAATAATGCATAATAAAACAGAGTATTATAATGTTGTTGCAACGTAATTAACCATTCGTGCGTACAAAGGAACCCGCAATCATGAAACAAAGTTGAATATTATTTTTTCCTTAATTAATACAATGTTTATTTAATTATGCAAATAATAAAACACTTGATATTAAAATAATTATAATTAAAATATCTATGAGCGTTCAGTTTTAGAATATGTCAATGTATTCAAAATGGCGGCTTAATATAAAGCACAGATAGTAAAAAAATACATAGACTTATTTTCCCAAAGTTTTATAACCATACAGATGAACAATTACATGTTAACTTTGTTCAAACATAAATTTATCATTACATTAAATTTAGAAAAAATCCATTATTTGCTAAACTAGTTAAGAAAATTGAACTAGGTGACGGAATCAGGTAGGTACAATGGAAAAGGGTATTTATCAAGTAATCTTTTAACGAACGTATATGTATAACAAATATATAAAATACTAGCTGTTGCCCACGACTCCGTCCGCGTGGACTTTCATAATATAAACTTTGACCCCCCCTTCCCTCCCTTATAATCCTTTTTCCTAGATTTTTTCATACAAATGTTTTTCCCGCTTTCTCCCGCTCCCATGGGAATTTTGCAAAATCCTGTTGCAAATAACCTTTAAATTTCAAGCGTCTAACGTATGAGGTTCAGATTTTTTCATACAAATGTTTTTTCCCACTAACTCCCGTTCCCGTGGGAATTTCACAATATCCTGTTGCAACTAACCTTTAAGTTTCCTAAGGTATCTGCAAGCCAAATTTCAAGCGTCTAACTTAAGCGGTTTAGATTTTTCATACAAAAGGTTTTTCCCGCTAATTCCCGTTCCCGCGGGAATGTCGGGAATTCCTTTCTTAGCGGATACCTACGTCATAGCATCTACATGCACTGCAAATTTCAGCCCGATCCGTCCAGTGGTTTAGGCTGTGCGTTGATAGATCACTATGTCAGTCAGTCAGTCACCTTTGAATTATATAGATATAGATAAATGTGAAAGTATGAGAGAATGTATGTATGGATGTATGTTTATAATTCTTTTACGCAAAAACGAAAACGGCTGGACCGATTTAGTTGAAATTTGGTATGTAGATAGATATTGCCCCGGGAACGGGAACTACGCGGGTAAAACCGCGTGGAACGGATAGTACCTAATAAAAATGAATCGCAAAATATGTTGGTAAGTGCATAACTCAACAATGCCTGGAAAATTTGGCCAATTCTATTTATTAAACGTTGAAGTCCAAAGGTTGTTTTTATAGAGAAAAATGGAACAATCGTCGAAAAATTTTGACGGTACGAAGTCTGTTGGGGTCCGCTATTAATAATAATAATAATAATAATAGCTTTTTATCTTTCACATCATTAGATTTCCATTGCAAATGTGTATTAGTAGTGTTAGTTTACAAAAGAATTTGATTTAGTTATAAGTTTAGTAAGTGTTAATTTGCATATAATCCTATGATGATGTGAATCCTATTTGGGTGAAGGCCTCCCCTTTCTTCCTCCATTCTTCTCTATTACGGGGTCCGCTATAAAGTAAAAAAACTAAAACCCAACTACGACAAAAAACGACGCTGAAAAAGTATAAAAGTACCCCATGAATACAGGTAAAGTCACAAGCAAATGCTAGTAATATATATATATTCGAAATGTACAAG
>DWAJ01003758.1:0-14128 GCA_018238005.1 Eurema mandarina
ATCTTGTGACTCAAAGTGGGGAGCGTCGGTGTAGTGCACCTCTGTCCGGAGTTGCTTTAGCAAAGTTCCGGATAGCACTGCACTGGTAATGGGCTGGCGTTTCTCTTAACATCAGGAGTACGTCCAGCTCGTCTCCCTACTTCATCGCATAAAAAAAAAATACAATAAATAATAATAATATTAGTTTTACCTGGTCTACATAATGTACTTCATCAACAGCATATATTTTCTTGAACTGGTCACACGTTAGCAGCTTTCCCATCCAAACTTCATACTCATCTGGTAGCCGAGGAACAAAAAGATGAGCCTTCCGTGTTTTCACATCCAATGCAAAATAGCATCCCGGCTCTTTGACACCACATATCCATGTAAAGTAGGCTTCCTATTTTAATAATAAAACGTCTTAATATGGATGTATGAGATAACCAAATTAATCTTAGGAACTTAACAAATCTATGCCTTCTACTTGAATTTAGTAAATAACTGTTTGCTATGCTTTAATCAAACCTGAATCAATGGATTAATTTTGAAAAAATTGAGAACAGACATTGTTCAGAGCTTGGGACAATAATGACAAGGACATAAATTATGAACATAGGCAATTTTTTATCATGAATATAAGCCTTTAGTTTATGTTTAAAAAGAAGTTAAGGATTGCATTGAATTGCATTGGAGCATTTTATAATTTCATACATAGGAATGCTGGATGATGGACTAGTAAAAATTCTCAAAAACTGGTAATACCAATCTTAACATGAGTGAAACTGTGGGTCATGGATATTATAAAAACTTATTAACATAATAGCAGTTTTTGTGTTCAGTAAAAAAAATAATCAATTAAATATCAGTTGTTTAACCTTAAAGCTATGTATTATCCTTATCTTAATTATCATACCTGTCTAAAAACATATTGTATATCTGTATCATAGTGGCTTATATCTTCACCACCTTGTAACACAACAATTTCACCACTTTTTAGTTTTTCTGCAAGCCTTAGTCGATTTTTAGCAAATAATGACATAGGCACTTCTAAAGTGCCTGGGCCCATTGACCAGTATGCAGCCATTATTCTTTTGCAGCAACTATCAAAAGAAATGAAATGCTATCTGTAGAAGTTTATATACAGAGATAATGTTATCAGTATTTATTTGTAATCATACAGGTAATTACTTTAGGGTATCTATTTACAAATATTATATGTCCTTTAATTGACTTATTGTATTTTACTTATATTGCGTATTATGTGATATTTACCTTGTTAATTTAAAACTGCTAAGACGCATACAATATAAGTCCGTTAGTCTATTCTTAATTTATTTTAAACTGGAATAATGTTTTTTAGTTACTTGTAGATATTTAGTGCTTACGTCTTATCTCTCACTAGCTGTTATTTATATTTGCATTTTGTATTTTGCATTGTTTTATTGACGCCTGACAAATGACATGAAACAACTGCGTTAAAATCATATGACATTGACGTTATGTTATCCGTCAAAATAGTTTTTTGGTTTGACATAGGGAGGTTAAATGGATAATATTTTAGATAACAAAATATCAAGTTTATTGTTTGAAATAATTTAAATGATATAACCATTTAAATAAAGATTTAAACTACATTGATAGCAAATGAAAATAACTAAAAATTTTGATGTATATAAATATTTTGACACTTGCTTAAAAATAGATAATTACAGTTTAAAGAGGCTTCTCTTAAGCCTTAAGGCTCAAATACAATTATTGATCCTCATAATATATTTGATTGTGTATGCCCTTTGTATATTTTAACATTTAAGACCTCTATGCAAATGTAATGTAAATTACCAATCATGTGTAGGCGATTATATTAATCATTAATTAAGTTTGCCTATTCCATACGAGAGGGCGCTTTTAATGTTTACTTTTAATTACTCTTGTTAAAAGGTAGATAAAAATAAATAAAGTCATATTATGTCTTTTGAAATTCATTCCATTTATTAGGTAATAACTTTTTTACTTATCTAAATCACAAGATCGACGATAAATTAAACTATCTAAAATCACAAAATGCACTAAAACATGCACACATGTAATATTACAATAATTTTTATACCTGATTTGGTACGATTGTACATAATATTAAAGACAGTTGACATTATAAAGAATTATTTATTATAATAAAAATATTGCCTAGAATTTTCCTAAGTTAAGCAGTTATGGACGCGATATACCACTCCAGAAACAAATAGGTAAATCTGGATTGGTAGATGCTTTAACATAATATGTACCTGCTCTATATCGCTGTTGTGCGATACGAACCTATAATAGCATGCGAGGAATAACTGTACTTGTAACATTTGTGTACTGTTATGCTTTAATTTACACTGTGAAAGTAATTATGGAGTGAGTTCACGAAGATTGTTCCTATTATTGATTTTATTTGGCTCAGTTATTAGTAAATATTATGTAGGTAGTTATATGTATTAAAGACTATTGATTATATTATATGACTAAGTTTACAAGGATGAAACTCTACACATTTATAGGAAACAATATTTAAAGCTGGTAAATACTTTACAATTACATAAATGTATATTAAAAATTATAATTATTTACTTGGAAATGCTTTACATTATTGGCTTTTGCCATACAATTTCAAAAATTCTTTAGTTAATTTCATAATCAAACTACACAATACTAAACGTTTGTTACGTCATTCAGTACTTTGATCAGTTAAGGTCACTATAAAATGAAGAATAAATATTATGATTGTAGAATACCAGCGGCCATTTTGGTTCATTCTCGTGATTCGTGTCGTGCGGGACACGTCACAACCGGCCATCTCGCTCTCGCATGCTCTCCGCATATAGCACCATTGTAACCCGACACGTTTCTTACACACAAACGATTTCACAACACGTTCCACACTTTCACAACTAAAATGTTTTGTATTAATAACATAAATAAATTAGGAATCGACCGATATTTCATGACACGGTTGTTTCTTTTCCTGTAATCTACGAACAGCCTCGGCGACAAGGGCGCGTTGTTCCAGTAACCTTTCCACAAGATCAACTGGTTCTTGCTTTCTAATGTAATAAGGTGCAGCTCTTGCCCGAGCTTGTAGGTGAAGCTTTTGCTTTAAGCCAAGGGTAAGCTCTTCAATAGCTGGTAATCGATTCGTTGTTAATGGACGCCTCTCCTCTTGACTGGTGTTTCGACTGTCATAGCGGGAGGTCTCTTTCAACATAGCGTTGAAGGGTATTATGATATTTATAAACGAGCAATTACAATCTCGCTAGGTGCGTGTAACAACGTTTGCGAATGTCGAATGAATGAGCGAGTGAGTCGACTCGACCCCGGTGTAGGAATTGCGGGTCTCTGCGGGGGTGTGCGGGAGGGGTATGACGTAGACAGATGCGCAGTCGTGCCGGGCTGTATACAAACAATACGATGGACGTAAATAAACACAAGAGCAACTCAACACGTCTGTACTCTGTAATACGAACGGTGTTATCTATGTAGTAGTTGGGTTTGACGCTCCACTTGACCGACGGCCGACGCGCATGGTAAGTGGAAAGGTTTGAAGCACAGTTAGTGAGATGCTGATATATTTACGAGTACTATAATATATAATGTACATAATAAATACTCTTATCATATTCTTCAACATTGTAGTGCTCTAAAATTCTAGATACCTATAATTATAATAAGGTATTTAGGTCAAGCTAGAATTAAATGTAGTGACACAGATAGTTTACGGTTTGTTTACAAAACAAGTAATAAAATCGTGTCATAGGTACATAAATATAGATGAAAAACATTAACAAGTGTACATTTTTAGACATTTTGAATATTCTGTCTTCTCATTTTTTCTTAAAACACAATATGCCTTCCCTTTATTTATTATAAGAACATAAAATAAAGGGAATTATTGGTGCACACTCGTAACACCATTTTATTTATGAATTTTAATAAGTATTTCTGAAATAAGTATATGGTTATAAAAGAAAATCTCTACATTTTTAAAGCAATATTACAGCTATAATGTATTACCTTGTGGAATAATATTGTGAAACACTGATATAGATAAATAATTAATATAACGATTACGTTTTACAAAAGCAACTTCTTGAATTCGTTATCTTCAAAAAATGCTAAGTAATGTACCATGGGTTGAGGAAATATAGACCTTATATGTTTGATATAGAGACCAATCTCCTTTATGTATTATTACGGTGAGTCAATTGTAAATTTGTGCTATATTTTTATTTACATGTACTGGTGAGCTGCTTCGCTGAACCAAAGCTCAAAACGGACGTTGCCCTCGGTTTTACGCAGGTTTTTTCCTGGCGTCTTTGAGTTCGTTGTAACTTTTTTATATCATAATTGAATGCTAAAAGTTTAATGTCTCATAGCCCAAACGTAATATGATTTCTATATTATCCTATATGTAACATTTACAAGATTTACATTTATTTTAAAATATTTATCTTTCTTACCATTTTTTTTAAAGTCAACGATTTCATGAATATCATAGCTACTATGGTTATATTTATAAGGTTTACCGTAGTCTGAATTGTAAATTGTTTAAACCAGTTTACTATGTATTATAACTACCAAGTCAAGTGAATTCCACGTGGTGTTATGTGATAAGGATATCAAACGAAATAATTATTGACTAACAAGTTTATATGTCAATAATTGTATTATAGTAAACAATAATATGTAGCTATATACACGAATGCAGTGTTATGACTAATGCAGTACTTGTTTACGATATTTATAAACGTTCGTTTACATTATGAAGGCGGGGTGTAGCCGTAAATAATATAATCTGGTTATCTTAATAGGTAAAGTAAATATAAATATTTATAATTGAAACAGAAGATTCATACTATATGTTTATGTAGTACTTGTGCAATATAAAACTGTATACTTATATGTCCATAACAAAAATCAGGTTTTTTATACCACCAATTCTACCCGAGAGCAACCTTAACCGATTATAATGTTTTTTTTGAATTAAAGTTTCCAAGAAGGAGTTCTAGTTCAACGCGGATAAAACAAAATCGTAGACTGTAAATAATACATACATTTTATTATTACTAATGTCAATGGCAAAGTAAGGTCAACATACTTACAGGGCCACGCTAGAAAAACTAAACGTGGTATGTAAAGAATTGGAAGGAATAGGTTATATTTTGAGAATTTACTATTAAACCTATATTACTTAGTTAAAATCAACTGTTTATTCACTATAACATTATACAACGTATAGATGATATTATACATATTACATTATTATACGACTTACATGTCTGAAAATCTCCTCGAGGTTAAACTGTGTCTGCATATTTATATTATTTTTTTTTTATAATTACTCTAATTAATTAAAGAAGTATTTACTCATATAAAACTAATGCTAGGTGTGAATAATAATTAATAAAGCGAAATACTCGTATCAATTTTTATTGCATAACGTTGTACGTTATCAAGTGTTTCACTCACTTCCTTATTCCCGACCTTCATACATTAGGTAAAAATACCGAATTCTAAATTCTAATCTTGACTAACCAATTCAACTACGTAAGGACCACGTGGTGTTTAATTCGACAACGATCAAAGAAATCCAAATAAATATTTGTATCTGTGTATTATAAAAATGTGACAATAAAGCTTGTTTGTTAAAATAAAAACATTTCTCAAGAGTAGTTCACATAGATAGACTTCTTTTTCATACACATAATTGTATGTAAATTTGACCTGATATACCATAATTTTTAAAAAGTTGGCCTGAATTTGAGTGTTAAAGTGCTATAGACGTACAGGTAAACGTTCGCATTTTTAATATTACAAAGTGGCTCGTAATAAGTTTAACGACAAATAACTAATGTCATTGACTACTATTGCCATCTAGCGGCAAGTAGTCTGAACTATGAACTGAATTAAATGCGTTTCCCACTAAGCATCTTCGTCATTTATGTAGTGCCATCTACCGAAGAATATTTAATTTTTAGCCTTTAAAGATAACGGACAATGTCACTTGCTAAGTTAAATGTTTGAAATAAGAAGGTTCACCAACGGTGGTAAAAATAGTCGTTAGTGTCTATCCAGTTTTTGACCCAAGGTTGTATAGACAAGGCAAGTTTCACGCTTCTGACATAACTTGACATAACCCATGGTCCTTTTCCATAAGGACAAGGAAAAAAAGCATTTCCAGTTTTGAAAGGGGACAAAAATTAAAAAATAAACTATTATGATTAATTAAACTTACAAGTATCTTATTAATTACAATATAAAATATCATTTTATATCAGGGTTTCATATTTTCTGTATGGATAATGAATTCTTACTTACGACGAATGCTTAGGAATATTCCTAAGCATTCTTTACATGTTAGAATAGTGTGCGTCTAGCAAGCAATTTAAAAATTAAAAGACTGACAAGGTGATCTAATTGCTCTAATAGAGTTATTCAATGACTTCCTTGGTTGCAAGTATTCTCAATTGTGTATATTAATCGTCGGGATGATTGGTATATTTTTTTATAGTTTTATTGTTATTTATAATCTGTGCTTCATTGTTTGTGTGTAGAACCAGTGTAGATAATATTCCCTAGATAGTGAGACGGAAAGGAGTTCGGGAAAGAAGTCTATAAGTATCCTATGGTTATTGATTGATAAATTTAAAATGTTTAAGTGTTAATCGTAAAAATAAAGTATGTGTATCGACCGTGGTCGGCTGTTGCCCTTGCCTCAGAACTAGTCCCTTAAGTAAAAACGAAATAATATTTTTTAATAATTTTTCAATGACAATAAACCGGATATTTGTTTTCTGTAAAAATATTAATAGCGAGGACATGTCACCAAAAAAAACAACTGGTTTCAGTTGCCTTCAGTTAGCCTAGCCTATATTTAAAAATAGGATTTTTTTATTTTATAATTACTTTATTACGTTAAGAAACTAGCGATTGAACATAATAATTCGTTGGTAGGTTTATAAAAACTAGTCAAGACAGACCTTAGGCTACAATACATTATCATATGTTATGAGAAGATATGATATGTTAAAATACTGTTACTTATAAATAAATTTCAGGAACCATTGAACTTGGCACCCATTTAGATCTCAATTCTTTTGTCGTTGAAGCCAACAACCAATTTATATGTTTTTGATTGCATATATATGTATTTACATGTGAACACTTAACCAGAATGTTCACATGTAACGAGCAAGCAATGCAGATAGCATTTTCGTAGATACTACGTAAGTACATAGTAATTCGGAATGTAGACCTTACTACTGTCCTAATTTTTTTATAATTTGTAAAATTTGACGCTGGTCTCATACGTGACTTCGCTTACGAAGTATCTTCATCTTAAATGAAGATGTAGTATTTATTAATTTTAGTTAAAACTATTAAATATCGTATAAAATAAATATATATTTTTTTAATTACTTGCATTAATTACCTAAAAGCATTTAAAACATTATCAATATACATTATCAAAAAAATAGGTTCAAAACCTTGGTGCTGAGATGACCAATGATTGATAGACGCGATTCTATAGTAGAAGGTATATTTATCACATAGATAAACTGATAATATGGACGTTATAATGCCAGAGTGCTTGTGTTGGGGATATTGTACAACGTTCCGTGTTGCGCAGCCAAAATGTCGAAAGAAAGTGAACGCGAAGCGTCAGCCGCAGTCTGTGTACTTGTGTAGGGAGCGTTGAAGTCGATACCCGTCTCAGAAGTGAGCAGTACTCGCGCGGCATGTCAACATAATTTACGCGGGACGAGAATTTAAATATGGAATAACCCGTTCATAGATAATAACTAACTTTTTAATATGGATTTGTTGTCAGAAGCTAGTAGTGGTGCGAGGGTTTTGACTGCAAGGCATGTGAGTGTGGACCCTCGACATTTAGAAAGTAATAACGCGATAAATACAACTTTTTTGTGCCACAGCTATAGTATCACACCTGACACCGGATCGTATTATGCAGGTAAATACTTGTTACATTTATATTTTATTTGATCAATGCATTCTCATTTTAAGTTTAATTAATATTAAATTAATTAGAAACTTATTCACAATTTATTAAACACCCTTTTGTTATTTCTAATTCAAATCATATTGTTTTTTTACAAAGCTCGAATACTTACTGCAATCAATACATGTATGATGTAGGTTTATTAAAATAAAGATTTTAATCTTTCCTTGAAGACGGCGCGCATTCAAGGTTTATGTAATGTTCATTCATAATTCATAACTTTCGTAATAAATGAATAAAGCAATACATGCTCTACTTGGCTATCAAAAGTAGGTGAAGATATGACGTACCCATTTAGAGGAGCTTTATACCATAATGAGATGAACCCTGCCCTGTAAAACACTACTGAAAATCCCATACTTACCAATCTTCTAGCTATAATTTCAATTAAACAAAATAATTAGTATCAGATGCTTAGTAGAATGTAATTAATGTTTAAAACAGAATCATTACTTATATAAGATAAATATGTGAGTACAAAATTTATACACAATTTCTTAAAATGAAATATAATTTATTGGTTCACTTTGAAAGTTCAATAGGTTAAAGCGTTTTATTAAACTGATCGTAAGTGATGTTAGAATTTTTCTACAAATGAAAGCTTTAATTTTTTATTCGTAATAAACAGTGATTTACTGTGATACAGATAAGGCTAAAATTACTTTACTAATCATAGCATTTGACGTGTGCTGGCGCTCACATTTGGCAAACTTTAGCATCCTCAATACGTTGAAATACTTCTGATCTTCGTTAGTAATTAGTTCCATTTTCTATAAGGAATTTATATCTAACTATAATAACATATTATATATGTGAACGTTTGTGATTATGGATGTTTGTATGTTTGTTATTCTTTCACGAAAAAACTAATGAATGGATTTGCCTGATATTTGGAATGCGGTTAATTACGCTAGTAAAACCGCGAGACACGGCTAGTAAATAATTAGTTGTTAATACAATTTTCCGTAAAAATCCACTGAAACAAGAAAACAAAACAAGAAGACAAATTAAATGTGGTCGGTATCGAGCAAGTATTCTTTGAATGTAGGTATAGTTATGTTAAATAACTATGTATCATTGAATGAGTGAGTAATCCTATAAGATAGTATTTATACTCATGCCTAGTATAGATTTCATACGCGATAACACTGAGTGAATCGTAACAAATAATTCATATCTACTTCTGTACTAATATTAAAAATAGATAAAAATCGTGAGTTTTAGTTAGTTTAAGGTAATTCTGGATCTACAGAACTGATGAATAGAAACACTATTCTTGTTCCTACAAGACTATATTTTCTATATATGTGACTCATTTTACGAGTGAAAAGCCTGACATATTCTTATAAAATTGCTATCTCTTTAATGGCTACAAACAAACGGTATAGTAAGTAAACGTAATATCCTTTCTAATATATTACTTCTAAATTAAATATTCTATTCAAAGATGATTGATTATTTACATTTAAAATAAAAGCACAAAGATATAGGGATCGTTATAATAAGTCATTGGTTCGGGTACAGGTGTTTTATATCTATGTATCAATAGGTACAAAATACCTTAGTTAAATCTGAACACGCCTTTGTTCATTGTGTATGCTGTACTACATTAATCATTCTTTGGAATAAATGTATTTTTATTAGATTTAAATATAAACTGTTCTGTCGAAAGCCTTAAAGTTATAACTTTAAACAATTACAAACAATTATAGATTGTATAAATTAAACCTTAAAACTGAAATAAATGAGGATTGGATAACTATGAATTTTAAAGAATTTGCTTTATACCTAAAGGGGTTTAAAAAAACATTAATCCTACAATTAACTTCACCTCAATCATTATAACGGCTTGGATAACTTTGTTATAGAGGTCTAATTTAAAGATAAATTTACTTACTTTGAAAGTTTCGAAAAGAATATTGCAATTCGTTATCATGTCAGATCACTTCAGAACTCGATTCTATGTAAAGCCCGATAAGCATTTAGTATATTAAATTTTGGCTACGAACGCCGGTTGGTAACAACATGTTAGTTAAACATTTAAAATTAGGTAATTATAATATGCAAATGTTGACTTATATTGAGTGAAATCACATACTTGCATAAGCAAATCTTTTTAACAGCATCGGTACACTGACCTGTATTTCCTGTTGTCCTCGATAATATGAAAGCCTACCCGAAAGATCCGGAAGCAAAGGTTAAAAGGGTAAAGACAAAAAAGCAATTCCGATGTCAATACCAGGAAATAATATTTACACGAAAATCGAGTTTTTTTACGATGTTCCCATTTTTTATCTGTTACACTTCATTTCAGTTAAATGCTTCGTAGAATAATAATTGTATACTATACTTATATATTATCTATATTTTGGAGCTATTAATCGCTGTTATCAAACAAAAATGTCAGGATTTTTATGACGTTATTATACTAAAACATTTTAATTCCCTTTTTAATGTTCATTGTGTAATTAATGAGGCAAACTTTTGTTTTGTCACTAAGTAAGAGGGTCATGGTCGAAGGGCTACGTGAAAGGCAGTATCCAGTCACTTAATGATATAATCAGTGTTAAGAATTACGTTGAATCGAAGAAAATCAAATAATGTAATTAGTAGAATACAGAGTAAAAAGTTAAAGTTACCTACATAGAAAGTATGTAGTATATTGAGGAATTCTGTTTAATATTTAAATAGCTAAAGCTATCTTTGCACGTTTTGGAAGTCGTAGAAATTAATAACCAATAGAATTCCACATCATAAAAGGGAGCGATCAACGTCCAGCATTGGACAATCATGGGATCGTTTGATCATGATAAAGCCACATAAAAATAACAAATAATCCTCACAGGATTAATGTCCCGGCTCGATATCGTAAACCCATTTCTAGAATATTCTATGTATAGACTATTGTTTGTTAGTATATATGTATGAGCTTTTCAAAAACCACTTAAAAACTCTCTCACCAACGGCAATTCTACATTCTTACTGACAGATATGTTTAACACACAGTTGTTGATTTAACCATGACGAATACAGCTAGTATACGCTTATAGCTAGTTTATAAAAGACTAGCGGACCCGTGCTCACTTCGTTGGGCATAATGTCAACAATCCTTTTTTTTATATAGCCTATGAAACTCAGCAATAATGTGGCTTACTATTGGTGAAAGAATTTTTAAAATCGGTTCAGTAGATCCCGGGATTACCCCTTACAATTTAACAAACACACAAACTTTACTTAGTTATATATTAGTATAGATACATTTAATTTTAAGAGTGTTTATATATTTATTGAGATTACAATGTTCTTGTCCACAGCCCTCAACACATATGCCTGGGTGATATTTCTATGTGCTGCATTCATCCTTGTAGCACTATGCATACTCTACGTTATAACTCTGCGAACCGCGCTAAGGCATTGGACCGAATCAAAATTAAATGTAGCCGTTGTCCTTGGAATTTATCCAGTAAGTATTTCACAGTTGATAGGCTTTAATTAAACACTGATTTAAATATATTGTACATGATCGAAGTGCTAAAATTAACCCAGTTCCGACTATTACGAGGAAACAATTGGGCATTGACTTCAAACGAATTATTCTGTAGGTATTAAATGTCATTCTCTTTGGTATTTATGATGTAAATTATTCAAAATAAGAACAACGTTGTATTTCAAATGCTGAAAATGATTGACTGTTTATATTCGTGGCATATTGCCATCATCAAAATACGTCCTCTATTACTCCCACATAGATACTATTAAGATCTAAGTTGATATAAGTCCAAAGGAAAAGTACCTAGTATATTTAAGGTAGACTAGCTGGTTTGACCCTCTGAAAAGGAAATCCGAGGAAACAAAAAAAACGCACTGAACTATACGTTACATAGTCTGTAAAAATGATGATATATTTCTCTAACCGTTTGTTTGGAATACAAAGACTATTATGATTTTGAACCTTAAAGATTTATTTTTCGTGTACAAAAAACTTCGTTAAAGCCCTTTTATGCAACATGGGTAGTTTGAAACTTTATTGACACCTCATACATTTAATATTTAAACTCTTAGGAGCCGCACATTATTTCAAAATTTGTGATGTAACATTGTAGTCCGCATAAATAATAGTACTATTCTTATTGCATCACTTAAATAGTGCCTAAATTTAAGCGTAACATTAAAATACGCACTTTTTTCTTGATTGAGTTTTTTTAATGGTCCTATTTCAATGCATCTTTATATCACCTTAATATCTATAATTAATGATTTTAAGTTATGGGTTGCGATATTGGACTTGGAGTATTACTTAAGACAAGTCTACAAAAGTTGCAAGTGACTTTCCGTCAGTACAGACAGTAAGACTCGTAAAAACTATAATTTTAAAGTAAAAATAACACGCGAATTCGTATGCAAACAAAAGCATTCCGATGAGGAAGGTCGCAAAGAAATACATTTCGAAAATTACAACGGCTAAGTTGGGACATAGGAACCAGTCTTATTAAGTAAGTGTTGCATAAACTTGATGGTTTCATAATATGGTAGTGCTCTTTTACGCTACTCATGCGAAAACGGCTAATACTAGTGTAGATTAATATAATCCTGGCTCTCTCTTTTGAGTTATGCAACGTTAATGTCAAGACAAATCGATATTGTATAAGGGTATCGGAAGCTATTACGTAGGCGTAATGTTCTCAGGTATTATGGGTAGACTGATATAAAAACATCAAATATTTTTAATTTTAAATTATATTAAGCATTTATACAACATATATTATTAAGAAAATTCAGTAAATGCAAAATAAGATTTAATCAGCTATCTAAGCAGTCTGCTATAGAAATAACGGTTAATATATATTGAGTTGAAATACCTCTCATAGTATGTAGGTATGTAAGAATGTTCAAAAGATGTTTTATCTAAGAGGAAAACCACAAGCTATGGCGTTTAAACAAAGTTGTACTGAAAATGGGACGCTGTTGTCCCATCAGCAATTAATAGCCCCTCGTGTACATCTATTCATTTGTTTTAACTGAATCAACACGATGTCATCAAAATAATAATAAATAATACTAATGTATCTCTAGATAGTGGGTGCCGCAGGCTTCATAACGGTGGTAGTGCCTCGAGCGCGGATCATTTCCGAGGCGATTGCGCAAGAAGCAGTAATGATCGCAATGTACCACTTGTACTTTATAATCGTCGCCGAGTGCGGGGGGACCAATCAACTTATCAGGTATATTACTTGTCATTCCTTCCCATATTTATAAAAAGGAGTAGGTAATGCAAAAATGTTGCTTAGGTAATCTTTTGGTAAGGTTGGTAACCTACCGCGGCGTCGTTCTTTGTTTATTGGTTTAATAATTTATCTATATTATATAAGGAGATAGATTCTGTAGATTGGTTGTTAAGTGATGTGCGAAGAAAACCACCAAATTGTGTAGGATATTAATAGTCACACGAAAAACATCGCAAAAAATAGGTGCGGGCTTTACGCAGATAGAAATGCGATATACAGCCAGGTAATTACTTAAATACGTCGGGAAAAGGATTAATAGGTTTTTAATTCGAGTGACAATTAAGTGGGGCAGGTAAATGTGTAGGTGTGACCGTCGTTAATTGTTAGCAGCGGCATACCTTATTCACTTTTCGTTAATGTGTTTAACGACTCTTAAGTGGCTGAAGGTTCGACCCTTCGACCCTGGTGTTGCCATTAATGGTAAAGCTATTTTTGACATAGCGTGCAGCAATGGAATTGAAAATATTACATAATTACAATGTTCATAATTTTCAGCGGTCACAATTGCATGGAGTCATGCTATTTTTACTTTAGACTTAATTAAAATATAATGGCTTAATTGTATTATACATGTACAGTGAACACACATGTTCGGGGTACATGAACTTTAAAAAACCGAATTATTTTGTAGATAAAACTTTATACAGTTTAATGAAGTGTTATTTTAAAATATTTGACAACACAGAATAATAAAAAGTTAGTTTTCAAAGCAAAAAGCCAACATCACGCGGTGTTCCCAAGCGGTCACCCATCTAAGTACTGACCGCGCCCGACGTTGCTTAACTTCGGTGATCGGACGAGAACC
>DWAJ01003759.1:0-14124 GCA_018238005.1 Eurema mandarina
CGCGCGCCGCGCCCCCGCCCCGCCTGCCGCCGCCGCGCCCCCGCGACGACTTCCTGCTCGTCACGCTCTCCGACGACGACAACGACGCCTGGGAGTGACCCCCCACCTCTACTAACAAGCAATAACTTTCCGTCGCCCCCCTCCCACCGACGGCACACCCAGCCACCCCTCACATACGCCAGTAACCTCAGTGTAAGGCAATAAGTACTCCATACGGCGAGGCTAATAGGATTTACAGTTCTCATAAGTTGAAGGATCACGTTTGAGTAGTGGTTCGTTCAGCGACGTAAGGCGGGTGTGGCGCTGGTGGGGTCCGGGCGATCGCGTCAATTGTCGGCCAGCTTTCGGTTCATGCCAAAGATATTTATTACGGGAGGTGGCGGTGGTGGCGCCGCCGCGTCGCGCGTCTCTCCCCTCTCGTGTCTCCTATCACGTGATCCGTTTGCGAAACCAAATTAATCGTAAGTGTTGAGAATAAATCTCGATATCGATACTCAGTCTTGTTTTTCATTTGCAGTTATGATTGATGATTTGTAGTGATAATAGTGTTCACAATAATTGTTCTTAAGAAAGTGATGACTGAATGATTAATTAGATGTTAGTGACTGTAAATATGAAGCTTAGACATTATACGTTTCAATAAAACCACTTTTGTTTCATTTCAATGTATATAATTGATAAGGAAGAAGTTTATCAAGATCACTAACCACATACAGAGTATACAATTTCCAGTCGATAATAATAATATGATACCTAACCTAGAGATACGAATATCTTCTTCACGATTATCATTGTCGACATTAGAATAAAATTGAATAAAAATACATAAGTCATAAGAATATTTAAATTTAAAACGTTTTAGATAAAAGATTAAGTGAGTATTTTCGTATTAATAATAGTATTAAAATATTAAGAATCGGAGTCATGTGTGTCGTATTCGTCGCTGGTGAAGCGCGCGTGCGTGAGTCGCGGCGCGCGCGCCATCTTGGGGCCCGCTTTGGGGTGCAGCGTCGGTGTTCGAATGTACGCGCTTAGATCCACTACGGCTAGACGCGGTGTACGCACTGGCAATTATGAAATAAAAATATATTTTCAATAATCCGAGATAATTATATAAAGTACACATTCTTCGTCTAAGCGAGTACTGCCGACTGCTACTATTAAAAGAGAATTGTTAAAGCATTACTCAGTTTTTTTTAATGAAATTGGAACAGACGCATTGTTATAGTACGCGTCACAAATCTTTAGCGCTGAACGAAACCTGCGCAGAAGTCAAAAATAAGGTATCGAGGTAGCGGGGCGCGTGGTCGTCGGGTGCGCGAGCGTTGATTGGTTGTCCCAGTCGTGTTGTCTTTCTCGCACCAATACGTCAATTACGAGCGCGATTCTACCGATGCGCAGCTATTCTCGTCAATCGCAAAACATAAATGACGCGTACTATACCAAAAAGTCCATAATTTGCAGACAGAATCTTATTTTGTTTTTTTTTCTTACTTAATTTAGTACTTTAAATACAAACTGGTGTAAATGCATGTTTTGTTAATTTTACGTACAAAATATGCATTACCTCTTATAATCGGCAATACTTGACTATCAACAGGCACGGTTTTAGGCCTCGATCGAATCACATTTCGCGCAGTCCGTGTAGGTAACGCTCGTAGTATGAGAGGCGAAGCGATCGGCAGCGGCGGTGACAACACCCTCGCAGCAAGAACTCTTCTCTCTGGTGATGAACTTGGAGACCTAAAATTAGAAATATCCATACAATATCATGTACAAAAACTCATTAAAATTGTGACTTATAATTTCAGCAAAGATATCTATATAGATCACAGAGACCATAGAAAAGCGTGTGTTACTTTCACACAATTTCAATGAATTATTAGTATAAGAAACTTTTGATGTACAAATCTTTATAGTAATTATTTTCTTAAAATAGTATGTCTCATGCAAAACTCCGGTTTAACCGAAACAGAAATTGGCAATATTTGTAACTCTTGCTGGCTGAATTTTTAATATAAAGGGCTCGTTTTTTGTACAATGTGCGAAATAAACATTACACATACCTTTGTCTTTCGTAAACCGGTCGCCTTCGTCTTCGCCTGCTCCGAACTTCTTTCTTCTTGCTTGGAACGCCCATACGTGGAGGAATCACTCCTATGTGCCGGTAATAATCACAAAGGGCTTTAACTAACGATCTACCTATTTTAGTATCTGTGGTATTTTAGGAAAGCTAAAGGTTTCACAATTGTACATATTTGCAGAGTGCTTTTTTATTATTTTTACTAGCTTATTAGTCATCTACTAATCAAGCAGTTGTTTCAAAAATTGTTGTTAGGATTTCTTTATTATTATAGAAAATAATAGATCATTTAAATTGTAACTGTAAATTGGAAAGGATACAAGCGTCTTCGGTGTAGTGTATATAAGGTCCTCTGGGAGAGAGGCGTCGTCCTCCGATCGAAGCGAGTAAGGAGTAGGCATCTACCGCGCCGGTGGGCAACGCTCGGCGGGCACTTCCAGCTACGAGGGCGTCCGCGTTGTACAAACATGCTTCCGTTCGCCATGCTTCTACACGCATTGCTAGGAACTTTGGTAGGACTGCGTGACGTTCAAATCTATTGACAGTATAATAGTTTTTAGTCTAACAAACAATTCTGTCTTAGCGGCGAAAGTGTTGGGTAACATTTTTTTAATGAGTTGCAACAGAAAAGCTATAACGAACCTGTACGGTTAAGTACCTACACATAGAGACTGGGGTTGAAAAGGTGCTATAGAATTAATTCAAGGAAGTTAATTAAGTTTCGCACATGTGTACTTTGTATTTACATTTTTCTTGAATATGAGTATATTTCATAATAAGAATATTTTACTAAGAATCACTAAACCTACCTATAAACATCATCATAAGAATTGCCTCGTACAAAAACTCCTTCGTGGAAGATATCCGAATGCAGGTCTATAATAAAATCCAATTGTAGCGTCTATAAAATAATTTAAAGGTCATTATTATTACAATACGTCATTCATTCATCTACAAATGCAGCAAAGATTTAAATCAGCGTTATTGCCCGTACTTTTTCGCTAGTAATTTTCTTGACAAGATCGTTAACTGCGATGAGGGCCGGGTGGGCGAAGGTTGTGGCTCTGTTCCAGCATCGGTTCAGGTCAGAACCCAAGAGATCAGAACGATGGTTTCCCAAGAACACACCATCAGGATTTAACATTGGTACAACCTGCAAATATACAATTTGACTGTGGAAATTATGTTTGTGAAGAAAGCAAACTCAAAATATTTGAATATTCGTCTGTACCTGAATCATAATATTATCTCTTAAGGCTATTGCTTTTTCCGATGTACTCGCAAGATAGTCCATGAAACCTAAACGAAGAAATATTTCATCAAGAAATAAGTCTATTCGTATTCATATTGGTATTGACGTCTTTGTCTTTCAATATAAGTATCATGGAGATGTGGAAATATGTGGTTCTGAGTACAAAATGGGCTAAAATTTCCATAGGAAAACCTTCCTTTGGATTGCAGTGTAGCATAGTGACAATAGATAACATAAGTTTAGAATGTTAAGACGGTTCAGACCTTGACATATATATGATGCGGGAGCGTCGCCGCCGTGTGCTCGAGCCAATAGCAATATCACGCGTTTCTTGTTCTCGTTTTTAGTTTTAATATTGCCGTCGTCTTTGTGATCCACTTTCTCTGTCATATGACCCATTGTTATTAGATCAATTCTTCGTTTTTGCTAAAAACGTTTTTTGACACATTATCACTATTACTACAAGGCTGAAGGCTTAGGTATATTCTAAGATTCATATAATCAAATTTAAAAATTCTTACAGTGGTCTGAGCTATAGATTCTCTAGTGGCAAACGCTTGCGCTTTCTTTTCCCAAATACCTAAATGTTTCTGTAGCCTTGAATACGAATACGGATAAGCTGCCGCGAACTGGTACACATCTTCTTCTCGATCAAATCCGAATGCTAAACTTAGTATCTTTCTCCCTCTGTGGACTGCCGAGCGATGGTAGAAAATCAGGCGTCTAGGAATGCGTTGCCTTTAAACAGGAAAACATGAAAATGTTTATATCTGCTTAGAGACCTATATAATATATTGTACTATATAATATTTCCAATACATTACCACTTTTGCCGTGAAGTAGACCGAACTAATGGCGTCATATCACCATTGTAAAGAGTAAATTCTTGCCCCAAGTTTACTAAATTAAATATGACTCGCTGAAATATGTATTTAGGTAAACATTAAATATCAAAATAACGAGAAATATTAATAAATAAAAGTATTCGTAGGTACCTGATCCTGCTTAACGTTTTCGACTGTAAAATTGAACCAAAACCGCGATCGTGGTCGGCAAGTATCAGGCCGTATGAACAAATCGTATTCCAACTCAGTTATATGATCAGCTCTACCAAGATTTCCGCATTCAAACGCAGCATCAAAACATAGGTGACCTCGCTTAGCTTTCCCGCTGTGTCCTGGAGGACGGACGATCAGTCTATTGAGATTACCAAGACCTCCTTCTCCATCACTCTCTTCGCTATCTGCAATAAGAACATCATTATTAATCTGTCATGAACTCATGGTTCTGTCTTTGTCTTCTGATATTCTCTTAAAAAAATGGCAGCAAGATGCAGTCTTCAACACAAATTTCGACCCCGCTTCTTTAGTTTACAGACATACCGTCCGGACCTTTACGATAAATTGTGGCGTGTTCCAGATCCTCGACTAGCGCGTCCATAATTATATAAACTTAGTATTGTAATTAAAGACTACTTCAACAAAGTTCTCGCGGCACACTCAGGATACAAGTAAAGTGGGTAGTGCGAAGCTTTGATAGCTTCGCGATAAATGCATCTATATTTGTGTGTGTATGCGTTTAGCTAATACTTATATAGGAAAATCGTTTACCTAACACGCTACTGCAATCGTTTATTTGATCGTCAATTGAAACTTAACACGAAACCAAGTAGTTACCATTCGGAAATAGATTGACCTGTAAATAGATTCTATGGACATTCACAGAAAACCAATTCGTGCTACAAACAATATGATATCATCATCATTACATAGCATAAAATTAAGTCGCGTATTTTACTTCCTGTCCCTATGTATGCTAAAATGTTTAAAAATTCGTTACCGTTTCTTACGGAAGTTTTATATATAGAGTGATTCATATTTCAAGGAACAAAGAAGAAAGGAATGCATGCTTATTAGATGCTAGTATTACTTTTTTTAAATTAATTCGGTGTTAACGACGACTCCTAAATCGTGATTCGTTCTGCTAATCGTTCAATAAATGTAATAAAAGCTCATCTTAGCTTTTATTACATTTATTGAATTACTCATTATAATTTTTTTTTTGTTCTCGATATAGACTACATATTTGAAGAACTACGATTGCTAACATTCTTATGTATCTACGTAACAATACATAATATAGAGAAATTTAATAATTACATACATCAAATTTAGCTTAATTTTGTGATACGCAATTACAGTCAGACACCTGACGGGAAAACCGTTTTCGTTAGCACACAAGATTATCAATTCAATGAATTGACAAGTCACTATATTATCAAATATAAAATCTGCTAAAGGAAGATAGTGGAAGGTTATTTTGGTACTACCTACCTATGTTACTTGTTAATGTTTGGATATTTGTAAAAACACGTGACAACAATAAGAATTTATTAATGTTCTTTCGAATCGAATGATATAGGTGTTATATTAAAATTAAATGAATGAACTAAAAGAATACCAATGACTATATCTTGATTTAGCATTTTTTGCAACTGCTATGGAATATTTTTTTTTAAAAATCATGTTTACTTACCGGACATCCTAGGAAGGATACTGTATTATATTATACAATATATTATATTGCTTCTTTACAGCCTTCAGGCCCATACAATTATATAATACTTCATCATGCGTTTGACTTCGGAAATTTGTAGGAGAACTGATTTTTTCTTCGCTCTAGGTAAGTAGCCTGCAATACGTTGCCATGACTCGCGACAATGCGACATTTCTTTCGAAACAAAAACAACTCCTAACTAATTTTAATAATACAAGTTAGCGTTGCTAGGTGACTTTGCTCAGGTTACTATAACGAGAAGCCTCATGAACTTTACGTACGGAAACTTTGATTAATCGATTGGAAATATGATCAGTTTATATTTTATAATAGCAGTTTCAAGAAGTTCTTTAGCTAAAACTATTCATCTTGAACAGATAATTATTAAATGTAACACATAAGAGAAAATTGAATATCTTTTACAATATCTTATATCTAATATATTCCATATCTCAATTTTAAGTCACCAAAAGTAACTCAACAGTAACGTAAATAAAAATATAGTCATTAAGGGAATAAAAATAAAGTATGAAACATTGTTTTTTTTTATACTAAGAAGTGGTGAGACGAGCTGGACGCACTCCTGATAGAAAGAGTAACGCTAGCCTATAACCAATGTAGTGCTACCCGGAACTTTGCTTTAATAAAGCCAAACTCCGGGCAGGAGTGCACTATACCGACGCTCTCCACTTTGAGTCATAAAATGTTAAGATTCATAAGCCCAGTAATCTCGCTGGCTACAGTACCCTTCCGACCGGAGCACAGTGACACTTGCACATCACTGTTCAAGCGGTAGAATGTCTGGTACTGTGGGGGTAGCCACCCAGTCGGTCTCTGACGAAAGAGACATATAACATATACTGTAAAATGTTATAATACTTGGTAAAATTATACTTATATTTATTGATAAATAAAGGTATTACTTAAGATAAAATAAAATTTATCTTATTGAACAGACATTACACAAACAAAACCGTGGGGTTTAGATAAAACATATCTATAAGATATGTATTTAGTGGTATCCATAAGGGGTAAGATCAAATCTATTGGATAAGATATATCTGATAACATTTCATAATGCTGATGCAGTTACGTATATCTACAAAACAAAAATAGCTTATATAACAGCTTTTACAAGATTATATGCAGAAATTGTCTGAAGGATCAAAAACATTTTTATAGAAAACGTTTTTTTTTTTAATATTAACTAGCAATACCCAACTAAAAGTTATCTAAACTATTTTTTCTGTAATGACAGGCACTTGAGCTATAAATTCGCCTTTTGGTAAACGAAGACCTCCGCCTATGAACACATATATTTTAGGAGAATTGAAATCCTGTGGGATGTTGGCAAAGGGGGGAGACTCGTTCCCCTTGGAAAAATGCTCACGCTTACCTTCAACTTCAAGAGAAAAAGAAGGTTATGTGATATGTCGGACTCAAACCGACTGAAACCCACGTCACGTGTACTATTGCGAACTCTTCCACATACCGTTAGCTATTAAGATCTCATAATCCAACTCCTAAGCTCGACGATTTGTTTGACAAATAAGGAATATTCTTTTTATCCCCAAAACTCCCCTCTATCCTAAAGCTAATTTTCAATTTCTTAACAGTGACGCTCTCCGCTCTGCGGATAAACTGATACGTTATGTGTTACGTACACCTGCTCACCGTACCAATTACTTCACTAATTATTTTACGGTGACTGTTATACAATTGTGGAACTCCCTACCACTTGACATAAAGAAAGCTACTAATTTAACTGTATTCAAAAAATTTGGTGTTCAACCATTACTTCATAATAGCCTATAGCTCGGAATAGCGTATTTTTGGTATGTATACTTATATATGTGTGTGTATATGTATATTTATATGTATGTATATATAGATAGATGTGTATGGTTTATGGTATATTTGTATATTATTTTAAATATTTTGAATGTTTTGTATTTAACTTCTTTGCCTTCCCTTTCGTAGCCTTTTTTATACTTTGCTATTTTATATGTATTTCCTGGTTGCCTGGTAGTAATCACTATTAGTGATAAGGCCACATGTGCATAGTCACTTATAATGTTTTTATTGTACATGAAATAAAGAATAAATAAATAAATAAAATATATAATTATTTTTATTACCGCATTATGTCGAAATAGGGAAACTCTCGCTTTTGTAATTATATTTCATAAAATTCTACAATATTATTATTACAATTTCAAATGGCCTTGGAGATACCATAATAAAACAAAACAATTGCGTCTATAACTCTTGCAACTATCCGAAAATAACTGTCTGTCCTTCATAATGCCAGCCGCTTTACGCCTAAAACACTGGACCCATTTCAAAAATTGATTAATCTATAAGTTTAATCTATGGAGCTACTAAAAATATACCTTTTATAAGAGCTCAAGATATAAATGAGTCAAGTGGTTAAAATATAAAGCTAACAATTTTAATTAAATTAGAATTGTATAAAATATAATTTGCAAACAGTTTTCATAAGGAAAGTACTGAAGTCGTGTTAATGCATCAATAGTCAATTCTCTGTTTAGCAGACATTTATACAAGCAAGAATACGAAATATTTACATTTAAATGGATATGTAGTTTTACGTCACTGCCATAGGAACGTGTGCATACTACACATTATAAGAAAATATGTACTTTTTTCGATATATTTTGCAAATATAACTAGGGTTAATCAAGATAGGTAAATCCATATAAGACTGTATTATATAGTGGTTTGGTTAGTACCACACAGAAGGTTCAATAATTTTAATTATCATCTGTCCCATGTACCTTTGCTTAATTCTTTTAAAACAACGCTCAAAATTCAAGAGTATAATAAATGCATAAATGCGGGTAAAACTGCAAGGGGCGACTTATAAATATTGTTTTCTACACCAAATACTTTGGATATTCTAAAGTAATACCGCTATTGAACCATTGTTTTTCATATTACTTATCAAATGTCTTGTTTATCTCCTACAATAACGAACGTATGTAAACTTTCACATTTGATTCAACCTTGCTTTGAGATTAAAATGCCGCCGACAATCTTAGCTTAACATAAAAATAATAAAATAGACAGAGTTACTTTCGCGTTTACTATGTTAGTAAACAAAATGAATGTTCAAAAATTTTACAAAGATTTTCTTAAGACATATAAAATCCATTTTAGATGACATTTGGGAAATGGATACGACGCCATATCATAAACCTCGACTAGTAATAAAGTTAAGTAAAGATATTATAAAATTCACTAAATTCATAACGGTTTATAACAGGCTATATCGAAAAAAGCAAATATTTAATTTATGAAACCGTCGGTGACGTAAGTTAAACCGTTTAATTTTTATTTAAAATGTATGTTGGTATCCATGCAATTTTTATACGTGAGCCAAAAACGCAAAATATATTTTAAAAGACAATTTTACGTAGTATTTGTACAGCTTTCAATAAGTTATAGCTTATTATTTTTACATTTAGTTTAGAGTAAGAAAATGTTTAGTTTTTTGGAAAACTATACATATTGAAATATATATCTATTGATAATAATTAGCCGGGCTCTGGGATCCGTACGTTAGTATGTTTAGATAGATAAAAAATGCACATACATACTTTATTGGACCATTGTCTAAAATCCGACCTGTAGTTTCAGAGTTGAGCGCCTTCAAATAATCAACGATATCTTCATATTTTATATTATATACAAGATAACGATTTGTATGATTATATTATACACTGGTTATTATATCTGTATTGTTGAAGATACTTAAGTCAAGAATAAAAAACAGCCAAGACTTTATATAAAGTTTAGAAATGTGTTTATTATGAAAGTGGCTTTATAATTGAGTGATATTTTCACGCTTATTTCTATTGAAACTACAATAAGCTCGTTTATCTACGGTTTAATGTTTTATTTTATGGCTGGTAGTCTTATCAAATGCAGGATGGCTATAAGACAATGGCTAATCTTTCCTGTATTATAGATGGAACAGAGCTGCTAGCGGTAATACCTTAACAACAACCCTTTAAAGAAAAGCGAACCATGAATATAATATGTAAGTTCAACAGAACCCTCAGTAATTATTCGACGATTTTCGCGATTATTTTTTATTAGCAGTTGCCACCATTAGTGTAATAGTTCTCGAATTTAGGTTTTTTTATCAATTAAGTTATTTATTACCCGCATCTCTTTTGTTACAGGTGTCTCTAATATATGTATTTATTCCGACAGCGATATAATCAGTTCTTATTTTAGTACTTAAAGGTGCACATTGAAGAAAATATATTTAAAAATCTTCGATTAAAAAAGTTCCGATAGACATTTATTTTGCATTTTGTGTTAGTGGATTAATTACTCAACTTATAATAATAATCATTACATTAATGAATTGTTTCAACTAAATGTAACGCAGTTAATTCTAAGTATGCATCACATCATGAAATTCCTGTAAGTAATGTAAATTTGAATATAAGATTTATAATTCACCAGTGTTTTAAAATAAAATTTATGGTTTATAGGTGGTTATCGTTGCTTTTGCAATATCAAGAGATATTATGTGTCGATGTAAGAAAATTTCCTAAAGAAATGCTATTCGGATCGGCAACTTCTTCTTACCAAGTGGAAGGAGCCTGGGACGTGGATGGTAAAAAAATGTTACATTTTATTTAAAACCTCTGTGATTTAATTTATTATATTTTTCCTCTTTGTTGATGAAACATTTTGGTTAGATTGCATTTTATTGTTCAAAATTTGAAATTTGAATTTTTTTGTGCCAGTAAGAAGTATAATCAATAAGATAAATTCTTTAGGTAAATCAGAAAATATTTACGACCATCTAATTCACACTGATTCTTGTTATGCTCTTGATTGCTCGAACGGTGACGTCGCGAGCAAATCATATGAAAATTACAAAAGGGATGTCCAGATGATACGAGAGCTTGGACTAGACTTTTACAGATTCTCCATCTCCTGGACAAGAATCCTTCCCACTGGCTTTCAAAACGAAATTAACATAGCCGGCGTTCAGTATTACAACAACTTAATCAACGAGTTGCTTAAATACAACATCAAGCCTATTGTCACCATCTTTCACTGGGACTTACCCCAAAAACTCCAAGATATGGGTGGATGGACTAATCCGTATATTATTGATTGGTTAGGGGATTATGCCACGGTATTGTTTGATTTATTCGGCGATAGAGTCAAGTACTGGATCACAATAAATGAACCTCTTCAAATATGTTATTTTGGATACGGAGAAAAGTTATTAGCTCCAGCCGTGAATATAAAAGGTATTGCGGAATATATATGTAGCAAAAACGTACTATTAGCACATGCAAGAGCGTATCATATTTATAATGAAATATATAGACCAAAGTATAAGGGTACTATTTTTATTAGTATTAATGCTGAATGGTACGAGCCAGAAAACAGACAGAACGTTGAGGCAGCAGATATTACAAATCAATTTTGGGTATATTTTTTTCTTGGTATTTCGTTTGATTTATTTTACCCAACAATTATGATAAAATTACAATTTTATATTGCAGTGGGGGCTGTATGTGCATCCAATATTTTCATCAACTGGAGACTTCCCACCGGCCGTGAAAGACAGAATAAAAACGAAGAGTCAAAAACAAGGATTTGCAAGATCTCGATTACCAAATTTCACTCCAGAAGAAATGAGATATGTTCGCGGTACCTCAGATTTGCTTGGACTTAATCATTATTCATCTTATTATTCCTACACTAACGCATCTACGGTTAACTATTATAAAGCCCCTTCATATAGCAATGACGTTGGATCAATTTCGTATCAACCCGAGGAGTGGCAGATAGGCGAGTCAAATAAAACGCTGGTAAGTTAAGAAGCTGATACTAAATGTTCTATATTTATTAATTTTACGTAGACATCGTCTATCACGCTTTTTCTCTTAATATATTTTTTCCTCTAAGTATGCGCCTTGGGGTTTCTACAAGCTGCTAACATATATAAGGACTACATACCATAATGTACCTGTATTTGTAACTGAGAATGGCTTCTCCACATACGGTGGCCTTAAAGACGACGATCGTGTGACGTACTACAGAGATTACTTGCATGCCTTGTTAGATGCCATCGACGACGGATCTAAAATTGTCGGCTACACAGCCTGGAGCTTAATGGATAATTTTGAATGGCACTATGGTTACACGTAAGTTAGAAAATATTTATTTTTGTCAAGACTTAAAATAAAAACATTTGTAACACCTAATTTAGTGGAAATCACAACAATCACCCAATTTGTTTATTTTGATATTTAGTGTACTGTGGAATAATGCAAAAGATATATTGACTCACCAGGAGAACAAAACAACCTATGTTTAAATCCAGTTTTTTATAACTGAATCATCAGCCAAATCCATTTATGAGTGTGTCTGCGTGAAAGAGTTAGAAACAAACAACAACAACAACAACTTTCCTCACAAAATTTAACATTTGTTGTATTAGGAACGATTATCATACTTACTGTAACAACTTACTAAAAACGAAATTATTAAGAATATTTTATTTTAAAAATGTCTTGTTTTACAGCGAATGTTATGGATTATACGAGGTTGACTTCCAAGATACCAACCGGACGCGCACTCCTCGTAAATCTGCATACGTACTTAAGCAAATTGTTCGCAAGCGCAGTCTTGACGTGAATTATGATCCTGATGTCTCGGTCCCTCTTACTATCGAAAATGGACATTAATATATACCTAATTAGTTTTCATACATTGTACGAAATAAAGTTAAAGATCTTTTGCCTTTGGGCACGCATTTTTGTAGACCCGATGTGACTTAATTGTTGCACTTTGAGCAATTTTTATATTGAGCGGCAAATTTTACCGTTCCAATCCAATTAGTTACTTGATGACCTTTTGTTTACACACCTGATCTTAATTTTTGTAATAGATTTTACTGTGATATGTAAGTTTTTTTTTATCTGTAAATATATATCTATTTATATTAAACGTGCACCTTTCAAGTGTTCAAATTTTATTTAGCTTTCTTTTTACCTACGCCTTATAATAAATTAAATCCAAGATCGTTGTTTGATTGTCTGTTGTTGATATTCAATACAGATATAGTCTAGAATTTGGAAAACGACTTTGTAGCAAAAAAGGTAATTAATTAGTTAAAACGAAGGTTACTTTTTGGATTTAACTTCAATATTGTCGAAAATAAAACCATACAAGTTATTAATCAAAAACAAAGCAGGTCTTCGACAATACTGCCAAAAACAATTCCGAATAACTATAAAATATCAAAAACTGGAAAAGGTTTTACACCGGTATGACCGCTGGAAACAAATCTCACAATGGTTAAATAACTAATTGTAATATTAGAAAATATATGAGCGTCAAAAAGGTCATTTGCTTTCCAAAACCAGTCAATGTAGCATTGCAGATAATTTTAAAGAATTTTAGTGCTTAGAACTAGGGTTAATAGGTAAATTATTAATTAAACCATTACATACCTATATTAATCCAAATTACTTATTAATACGATTTGAGTACCAAGAATAGATTAAAGATATATAAATATGTTTTTTGGTATGTGTTGTTTACTAAAAAAAGTTAAATTTTTGATATGTCCATCAATTCACCACTCCAAATGATTACTTACTTCAGGACCTGATAACAAGTTAATATAAAAGAACATATTTTAAAGTATTTGTGCTAAACTTCCTACACCTTTCACTATGCTTCGTCTAACTGGGGCAATGTAAGTTTATAAAACTTCTGATCATAATTATTATGTAATATGTATTATTGAAATTTATGAAATCAACAAATTATAAGAAAGAGAATTCTTATAACTTGTTGATGTCATAAATACTTGGGGTTAATACTCTTATTCTGCAATTAGATTGCTCCTGGTGTGCGCAATAACGAACGCTAAGAATTTAAATAATGGTCGTCACGAAATAAGGAAATTTCCTGAAGGATTTTTATTCGGAACGGCAACAGCTTCTTATCAAGTCGAAGGAGCATGGAACGAAGATGGTAAAATATTTCCGTAATTTATGGTTTTTCTGTCAAAAATCTTGTAAAGGACGTGCATTATTGTGGTTATATTGTTACAGGAAAATCTGAAAACATCTGGGACCGTTTGACTCATAAAGTACCTTGTGAAATATTAAATTGTGACACTGGTGACGTCGCTGACAATTCATATCATATGTACGAAAGAGAC
>DWAJ01003760.1:0-14121 GCA_018238005.1 Eurema mandarina
TAATGGGTTGCAGAAAAGTGAAACCGAATGATTGTAACATTAATAACAAATTATGTTAATGCAATAAACGGAATTATAATAAGTAGCTGTATTTCTTGAAACAATACACAAGTAACATTACAATCCTCCACATCATTCTTATAAGTTCTATACTTACACGGTAAATCTGGGGCGTAACTTAAGGCATTACGATAACTATTGTTATAACTGATAAACAAATTTACTTTTAATCGTCTACATATCAACGATTTCCATTCCAAACAGGTTTCTAATTGGATAATGTTGCCTATTTTGAAAATAACAAATTAAGATCTTAGGAAAAGATGGCGTAAAAGTATCTCGGAACCAATGTAAAATGTTAACTGAATGTTTTACACAGGGTATCACTATCACATATCTTTTCGTATGGGTATAGTTTCTCGGATGTATTCAATGCTCTAGATCTCACGGTTGCTACTTGCGAGTTGCGACCTACCTTTGAGAACGAAATACCGAATATGCATTGTTCATGCACTGATCCTTTTACAAATGAGCCGATGTTATGCATATCTAGAACTACTGTTATTCGTGATATAATTAATTTTATTTCGCTTTATTTTTTACACTTCAGTATAAAAGTAGGTAATGTCAGTAAATACGTAAAATACGTATCTATGTTTAAGCTTTGTAAAAGAAATGTAAGCCGTAAATGTTACAGAATATAATTGTTATTAAATGAAAAATATAAATTTTGATTTCAAATATTAACATAAAAATTAAACGAGCCATGGATAAATTGATTTTAGCCTTACAATGTGATGTAACAGGCTTTGCTGCTTAATGACTGTAGCACGAAAACGTTTCGTGTTTATTTTTGAAACACCGCAAAATATTATATATAATATTTTTATTAATTATTAATCTTTAAAGATTAATAAGCAATTAAAACAATAATTCAAATTTCGCAAATTTAATATGTTATTTGAGGTATCTAAACAAATTTTCCTGATATACCAACTATATTAATTCGAAGGAGAGCTAGTTTGATAATAAAAAAATAAACAAGTATTTGTCGGAAAAAGTACTTACAACGCTAGAGACACCGACTTGATTAAATGTCTTAAACAAACCCTTTCTTTGTCGCTAAAATGTATGTGCTTTCTCATCCTTGATATAACTGAAGCCAACGGAACGTAGTAACTTTGTACCACTTACAAGGGGTCGCCTCCGTTCCAGATTAAAATTCTCACCATGCTTAAGTAACATGTGTGGCGCGGCGCGGCCTTGCCGAAGACGTTTGTTCTGATTTATTTCATGTAGTTCATCCTTGCAGTGTTCTACATTCGACGTTTTATACATAAGTGTACGTTATATATATGATACTCGAAAAGTTTATCGATTAAACACGAGATTGTACAAGATTTTTATTATTTCTAAACTTAATATTTTATGTTAAAGCTACGCTAAAAGAGTTTTATAATTTGTAGAAAGTATCTCACATAACAAATATATGATGTGTAACACTACAAAATAGAATGTTTTATATTTTTATGCATTGGGTGGGAAATCTAATTATAGTCGTTTAAATATTATTACTAATCGAATTAACCACAATGAAAGTGTAAAATAATACGAAGTTGACACATTTATTTAGATGTCGTGTCTTATTAAATATTATGCATCAATTTCGGAAATCGTTAATAATTGATTTGTAATAGTATGATGATTTGAAAGTGTTAGTTAGTAGTGAAAGTGTTACCTACTTATAATATGTTGCCTAGTTAAATATTTCTATATTTGACTTTGACTTTGCCATCGACCATCAAAACTGTTAGAGTTAATATCTAAAAATAATCAACTACAATTTGATAAACGTACCTTTTTATATGAAAATTATCAAATTTTTCAAAAGGCTTTAAGAGACTAATAATAATTGAAGTAGGTATAACAGTGAGAATAGAAATACTGGTCTAAATTCAACAGAAACAAATTATAGTTAAATAAAGATCTGAGCAAAGGAAGCAGATGAGATCAAAGTGAGGTATCCAGGTAACATGGGAAACTCGCGGTGAAAATAAACTTCGTTGCCAGCCATTGTATGAAACTTCCCACGGTCTTTGTTTGACGAGATATGGTATGTATTCATTAAGAGTTAAAATATACGACTACGGAGTATAACAGCTTGATTATAGTTATATATCGCGGATATAGAACATTATGAGCGTTTCTTGATCGATATTTTATTGCGATCAAAACTAAATAAGTAGGTATAAGTAATCATTAAAGGTATGTTAGGCTAGTTATATTTGTTAACCACAAAAAGGAGTAGCGCGAAAAAAATAATCTCATTCAAAATCAAGAGGAGGAAGCAAAAATGATTCAACTTTGTTGTCCTAACATATCCATGAAATATCATCTTTTTAGCTCTAAACTTTTAGTCTAATTCTTGTCTTATCTGAATGTTATGTAGTTTAAAAATTCAAAAGATATAATATAAAATTAATGTTTATGCTCTGAATTAGAGTGCAGACGCACCCGTACCAAGAACTCTAAACAAGAAATGCCATTTGTAGGCGTCAAGTGTTTGCAGAAGAGTTGTTGCGACGGCGCTAATGAGACGAGAAATCTCAATGCTGCTTTTACCGTTAACGTAAATAATATTTAAAATATAATTAAATTTAAATGCTTAAGGTAATATGCGTATCTATACAAATTATATAATAAAACCGTAATTCTTGACTCTCAAATACTAACTTGATATTTTTTGCTTAGTTAAGCTCGTTCGTTCCACTTATCATTCAAAACGTTGTTCTGAACGTTAACCGACAGTTTTTGCGTTGTTCGTTACAAGTTACAACTGATAAGTCGCCCGAGAAAAGCGTGTTATGCGAAGATTTAAAAAACAAGGACAAATGAAAATGAAATTAATTACGTATTTAAAGTACATAACTAAATTTTCATAAAAATCATCATGTGGTTTTTATTAATGAGAGATATAATATGCTATAGATGTTTTTTTTTATTTTGACACCGTGACGGAAGTTATGGCATTAAGATGTACGTTATACGTAAGTTATTTTTGTTTCATAATTTCAAGTGACGGATATGAAGTCAAGGCACCCAAAACCTGCCGTGGAGCCGGTTCGATACCCTGCCAAGCACTTGTCTCGTCCGGCCTATGTAAGTAACGCTGTGGTTACCATACACATGCGTTACATGCGATTTCAAGGACATCTTGTTTCCTGAGAATTATTACAGCTGGATGAACATCATTTTTTTAACATTTTCAACAGAATCAGAACAGATAGATTGCATATGACATAAGTGAAACCATGACATCGTCGGTGTCAATGTCGTCGTATGCAACGTTTTAGGTTTTTTAGGGGGAACAAAATTGAAATCTGGTTTTAAATTAAAAAATATATGTCGTTAGGATATATTCACGAGTCCCCTGGCTAAGCTTCCTGAAAACCCCTCTCAAACGTCAAAAATCTCGGTCAAAGTCCGTGTCACATGAACACGCTATTTAAAATGTGTTTACCCGTGTGGTTGAAGGAGCTTTAGTCGAATAAAGACGTTGCATCCCGAGTCGAAGAGGAGAGCGTATTTGTGAACGGCGTTGTTTGCTGTCAATAAGCCATTGCAAATAGCCTTGATACGACACTGTGTTCAAACGCTTTTGGGATTCTCTACAACTAAACCTTTTTATTTAATAATCTTCAATGTTTTTAGACAGCTTTGCGTATTACGGAAATTAACTACATCTTTTAATGAGCAAAATTTTAAAAATACTAAGGTGCATGATGCAATGCTATTAGGTAATTTTTCACAAGAAAACCAATCTATTGTCTAGTGTCTGAATTTAATGATGTAATTATTTCTTGAGAACGTAATAACTTATTAAGGTATTCTTTATCGTCGGCTTCCTTTTAGTTATTGTATTATCTAAAGGTAGGTAGGTATATATTATTACAATCTAACATCTATCTTTTAAAAAAGTCATCTAACTTACACACTATGCTTTTTACCCGAAGTAATTACGTTCATGAAATATGTAATATACATACCTACTTAAAATACTAAAATAAAACCCTTTAAAAAGCTTTTGTTAGATAATGTAACTAACCTTAATTCAATATTCACATTGTGAAACCGCCTGTACTGTTTATGTTTATCGTGACCATGACATTACACCTCTTTGTCTTCTTCGTATAGAACTTGAAATTAATGAGAGCCTAAAAATGTTAATAGTTATTGTAGATAATTATTTTGTTACAGTCTGCGGTGTTGTTTTAATAGGTCTGGTTAATAATGTACTATTAATAAAATTCGTATACTTTGTAAAGTCCCGTACGATTTACGATTTTCACATAATAGCAAGTAATCACAACAATCAGACCCTAGTTCTATTAGCATAGCAAACGAGAAACGGCAGCATATGTTCATGCAGCGGCCAACCACACCCAACTTCAATTAAGTTCTCTTGACTGTAACTGTATGCGCCAGATCCGTGACTAAATTAAAGGAGCAAGCCTCCACAATGGAGACAACGGCTAACCAAGTGTGAAATTTTTAATCTAAATTAGCTTTATTCTTCTCCATTGTTTAACAAAAACACATTAATCGGTTAACTGTGTCACTTAAATCAAAAGTTACTTTAACTTTTATTGTTTTGCAGTGTTTATATAATTTTAAATATTGTATTATAAATAACAAACAGTTCCGTAAATAATTTGTGTTTGATATAAAAATAATGGAAGGCTCTTTTCAATGTTTCAATATTCCAAGGCACGCGTTGGTAAAATATTGTATTAATAAATTTTTCCGCTTGACCAATAGCGTGACAGCGAAATCCTTTTGGCTTTTCTCTGCGATATATTGACTACCCTCACATCCTTAAAGCAGGGAGGGAAAGTTATCTCAATCCCAAGCCGATACTGCGGGAAGCAACGAATTATGCATTCGCCAAAGTTTTCTCATATCTTCTTTATCTTATATGAGGCAACCTATTCAAGGCAAGTTAATTAACTGCTTACTTCGCTAAGCAGATCACATACTTTTAGGATTATTACTTTTTCGTATATAGTAAGTTTTATTGCTTTCATAGAAAAATTAACACATTTAATGCGATATAAAAAAGTAATATGTATTCATAAAAGAATATTGCATTTTAGATTTTAAACATTTAAAATAAAATTTAATTTTTTTAAACTTTCAGAAAATTCGTAATTTATAAGTTACTGCTGCAACCTACAATGCTTCTATCGTAGCCAATAATAACTATAAAATTTCCAAATCAGTTAATGTCTATAATTAGATTTAAATAGTTAAATCTAGCCAAATTTTTAACAAAACTTCTAACCAACAAACATTAAGATCATTAATTAAAATGTTTTATATATTCGTACACATGTAATTGCCAACTTACTGATATTTTAAAAGCATAAGCAAATATAATGTCGTTAAATGGTTCTGGTTGGGTACGGTTCGATCATAATGGTGAAGTCGACAATTTCGTACAAAAGATCGTTCGTAACAATGCCGATGCATAAGTTTGTATTATTCCTTTACATTACTTCAATATCATAGCCAAGTAAAGCTTTGTATGCTCTTATGTAAGTTTAAAGGTAGATTTGTCCAATCGTTTTGCATAGCAATGAAAATATTTTACAACTAGAACCCTTCTTGCTTTTATTTATCGGGTTAAGTGCTTTTTTGAGTATTTGCATAATACTACGCATTAAGCACAGTTTTTATTTACTAAGCATAAATAATAAGTAGAGAGAATTGGTGTTCGAAAGTGTAATTCCATTTTATTCGACAATAGTAGGCCAACGGCACTAATCCGATCATTAGAGTTTGGCCATTACTAGAAAAGGGGTCGAGGTTAGAAAGCTCCTCATTTTTCTACAATTGCACGCAATAGTTACATAATGAACTCTGTCCAACAACCAGTCATTACTTGCTCGTATTTATTACAAATTATTAATAATTTTTATGGCGCAATTACTATTGCGGGTACAATGATGTCTTATATAAAAGTTGATACCGATGAATGGCAGACATTACTGCAAGGCGTGACTAAACGTTCAGTGGATACAATCTTTGCCACTAATTTTTAATAAATTTGAGAAACATTAAATAGTTCGACGGATTACATAGTCGAGCATCAAAACAGCCTATTCTTGATATACAAGTATTCTTATTAGGATGTTGACTCTTTGAAAACAGGTTCGAATTAACTGTACTATCTGTTTTATAGACATATAGGTATAAAGGATACTTTTGTATACCTACTTCTTATCAGTACTAGTACAAGGCGATAAAATGTGTAAGTAAATTTGGAATGCACGATCTCGATTACACACACAAATCCATAACTCGTTGTAAACGCACCGTAAAATTACAATTGTGCGCCGGTAACCGTGTAATGTTTAGGCTCTTAGAGCATTTCACATTGATGACTTCGCAATTCCACGATTCAATAGCGGATTCAGTCTATTATTATTATGATATTAGCAACATCATCTGCCACTGCTTTCATCTATGCCTTAACGGAAATCCGACCGGAGGTGTTGGTTGCTAATTATTGTGGATAGATTGGTAGCCATCGTTAGAACAGTCGAAAGTGCTGATAATTATCAACATAAGAACCTTTTTTAAGACAAAGGATGTAATGGAAGTAATAATGTACTTAAATAGCAGAGCACAAACTTACTTTTTAACAAGCGATCAACGTCACACGTAGGTATCTTAGATATTTTACCTTAAACGAACAATAAAACAACAAAAAGTACTCTCCTAGATTTAGATTGATTCGACAAGCGGGACTCGGGAGTGCGAAATAATATGGATCATTGTGACAAGCAATCTTAACACGTTTTTAAGATTGAAGCACTATATAAAGGCACTTTAGAATGAGCAAGTAGCAAACTTCGGCGGTATATATATTTTTAAATACTGGCAATCGATTACATTTAGCCTCAATCCGTTCCCATGTAGCTATAGTTAACAGAAAGAATGGTGCTGTTGCGATGTATAAAAACTCATCATACCATATTTGTGCTGTAATCTGTTAGTATCAGATAGAACGGCGTCATCCGTGCAGACCACATTCTTCGCCAGTACCATAAAAACTGTAACGCAGCTTTGAACTTGTATCATATAAGCTAGTATAGAGAGTTTTGTCCCTATTCAATACAAACTATAACACTTTTTTTTTCAAAAGCTAAGAGAAAAATATTGACCGCTTATCTTATAACAAACTAATTTAAAACAAGTATTAGGATTAAATAAGAGATGAAACACTAACGCTTTGCTTGCATAAAATAAGTTTACAAATAGGTCAAACGACGTTATTATATTAATGTTTAATTTATAAAGATCAATTTTTTGGTTAATAGTTTAAACACACTACAGATGTTTTAGACTGCTGATAGTCTGCAGATAGTTTATTTTTTTTAGTTTATTTTACATGTTCACTGTGATCGGTAGACTAAAATGTCCGTAGATAATTTGCGGGAGGTTTGAAACGTTATCAATTTTTAATTTAATCATAAATGTATATATTTACTAATACTGATTTTAAATAATCATTCAACAGTTCCTACGGCATTGTTTATATAGTAACTGTATTACTCGTTAAAATTCTGTGTTGAAACAGGTGTATTTTCATCGGCAAAAGTAACTGCACATTGCAGCTGTACATTTTTTGTTTGTTCAGTTAAAATAGTAGTAAAATTATATTTTCCAATTAGGAATAACCCTTCATAAAAATCTCATATTTTTTGGTTATAAATAATTACAATCACAATGAGTATTTGTAATTTTTTATTTACTGGACGTAAGAAATGTTATGCTAATTGCAGTTACGTTAGTACGCTTCGTAATCAAGTTAGAAGAAAGTCTTTTTAGCCTTATTAATGAAAACGTTACTGAACTGCGTAAAGATCAATAATAAGTCAAAGTCAAAAGTATCTTTATTCAATTAGGCTTCATAAAGTAACACTTTTAAATCGTAATGGTATAACAAAACAGTTACCACCGGTTCGGAAGGCAGTTTCTACATATATAATAATAAAAAATAAATGTGGTGTAAATTAAAAAGTAGGTTGCGTATACCGTGTAGGGTATAGGTAGCTATTGTTTAACAATTAGCTCGAAAACTGTATCAGCTGAAAACGTAAAAGCACACTTACCTAAAGACAGCGTGGCTAGGCTCTAGCGAGGTCGATGCCCCCGGACCGGTCTGAGACGTGATGGGCACGTATTTTGCTCTAACGTCGAGCTATCCGTTAATTAAATGTTGCCTCTAATTAGTTGGTGATGCAAAAATATATAACAAATGGTGAAAAGTTTATACAAACACTACCCACTACATGTAACGGTTATATTAGTGTGAAACTTTTAACAGCTTTGTCATCAATATCTTAAATCCCTTACGGAATCATTTAGATTAATATTTTTTTTTACTATACTGTTACTAAATAAAGTTTAGTAAATAATTAATTATAACAACTAACTAACGTATCATGGTGCGACCTTAATTAAGAAGTTTGTACAATTCTTAATGAATAATAACATCGTAGACTTTTATATAATTATTATACAATTTAAGCTAAAAGCATGAATCCAAATTCCAATAGAATGCATTATTGCGCCATGTCTCGGTCGAGTGCGTAGGCGCAGTCCTCCTGCCTGCACGCCTCAGTTGACCTTTTTTACCATTCATTCAAGGAAACCATAGAAGAGGAATATAATATTATGTATATAAGGTCGTTTATCGAATTTTTTGAGATGTTATTTATTTTTAGAATTAAGTAAGTCGTGGAAAGATGAGATGTTAATTAAGAGTTTATTAAAAAAGTAGCTCAGTATACAATGTAAAGTCAAAATAACATGTTCAATTTTTATACTGTTCATCTTGTTGAATAGTACGTAATTGGCTGCTCCGTGTCTAATATTTTGTCAAGTTATACGATACCAAGGACTTCCCTCTAACGTATTTTTAGTTTCTTAGAAATCAAACGAAGGAGAATACTCCGAAATGATTCTGAAATAAACTTATCTAGGAATCGTTGAGGGAAAACTAAACTTTTTACTTCAGTTTACAAATTTTAAATAGTATTCTATCTGTTGTAAATAAAGTATTTAAAAATAGTAAATGTTTGAACTTTCTTTGGTATGAAATGGACATCGACTAGATATACCAAACGTAATTAGGATCTTAATTCAATGTATTGATAACAGCGCAATTATCAATGTGTTTTTTTGTTACAATTATGCTGATTTTCAATTAAAACTTTAAACCGTTTTCATAAAATCGTAATTGGCTTTACTACCTCACAGTACCTACACGTATTTGGTGAACTGAGAGATTGCTGCGTAAGCTTTTAAATCGTGCTTTTTCAATTTCAATGGTAAATTAAAACACCTATACCTGTGCGCATAAATTTAGTTTCATAGATGAAAACTTCAATAACGTACCGAGCTGTTCAGCCAGTATAAAACGTAAAATGTCAAATATTTGATAGTAGATGAGGAAAATATTTTGATTAAATATTGTCAATGTTTGAAGATACTTTGATCTTATAATGCTTCTATAATATAATTTGAGATGTATCGATTAACAAAACCTTTACAAATTGTATTCAAATTATATAGGTGAATATATTATCAATCCCTTATTAAACACGTAACGAGTTTATACTTCATATTATAATCGTGTTCACATTTAAATTTAATTTAAAATCTCTTTAGTAATATTGCCATTTGGTTTTTAAAACACATACTCTGAATTCAGATCTAAGTGCCATTGTTGAGTGGATTATATAATGGATTGTCAGTTACATGCTATCTAGTTCAGTCTGTCCCACATAGTTTCCGTATAGCTGACGCCAAAATTTGATGAGGATAATGACTGAATTATATGAGCGTCACTCTAAATAGGTATTTCGCGATTAAATTCTGTGGTTTAAAAATAATGAAAAAACGATCATAAATTTCATTTTTTTCTTCTAGGGATTTTTTCCTAATTTCTTAGAAATCGTAATAAAAGATACATCTTTATAACTAATATACATTACGTCTGGATTACCCTTCTCTAACGTCTAATTTGGGTCATCTATAGGTGATACTCATCTCTGATAGTTCTAATTGTTTATACGTAATTTGCATGTCAAAAGGATGAACGCCATAGTGAGAAAAATTCATTCATCTTGTGATGCGTAGGTCGCTTATATTTACATAAATTATTCTCCTAACGAGGTCAAGGTATTTTGTATCTACCTATAATGCAATCCACATGCTTCACCAGCTTCATGGAAAACGATTTTGTCACACTATAATCGTAGTAGAATTAACTCACTAAACAATAAGCAATATATGAAGTTTAATGTGAAATATCCCCAGCTCAAAATATGTTGTATTTACTACAAGCTTTAAAAATCTTAGACGCTGAAATTAATGCAAACGAACAAATATAAAATAATTTAAATACACTACACTTGTACTTTTGTACTCCTTGTACAAAATATGCTACATTATTATTGAATAAAAATGGTAAACGATGCTATTTAAATTGTATCGAGCTTAAAGTCCCGATCGTAACAGTTTATAGTGTATCTTATGATCTGACATTGATAATAATTAAAAGGTAGGTAATGATATAGTTTCTTCGTCTAATTAATTATTGAACATTATTTTTATACATAAATGTTATAATCGTAGATTTATTTCTACCCTAATAATTTATTATATGAAAAGCAAGAACTTTAACCCGTTTCAGTAACCTAGTTTATTTCCTTAAACGTTTAATGGTATGGTCACGCAAGAAACCGTTATAAGTCTGCTATTGTGCAAGCTGCCCTTCGAATATAATTACCATATAAATAAAGGTATGGCGGTGTATTACGAGTTTTCTTATCGATTTTTTTTTTAATTTTCGGCCACGTTAAGGCTGAGCAACGAGTAACTATATTATGAGTATCACAAAATAACTCTTATTCGAACAGTTACAAATTTAAAACGTAATATTGATTGATTAATGATACAGTGACATAAAACCTGTGGTATTCCTTGTACCTAACTGATTGCACACCTGCAAAGACAACTTGACACTCGATCGATCGCTCTAGAATCATATTTCTTATTTATAAAAAATATAACCGCGAAGGCTAAGGGCGCGGTTCGAGGCCTAGTATTAGCTTCGAATCGAACTGTAATGGATCCGAGTGTCAACAATAAAGCTATCAATATACATTTTTAATTATAAGCACTTTTGTCATTTAATTACCTTTTAAATATATCAACAATTATCTCATACTTACATTATTGAAATTTATCGAAAAAAATATATATAAGTTGATATATAATAGATATATATAAGTTTTATCGAAAAAAATATATGATGTTGAATAAATTATGCCGATTAAGATTTTTAACGGGTGTCTTATTGTCAAGATAATTATTAGTGAACATAGTTTCTCGTTGACTAATTATTATGAGACATTTCTCTCACGTGGAAAAGAAGCAAGTTTAATATAGCTTACTAAGCATCTTGTCACCTTCGGCGCTAAAAAGCAGATTGTATCTAAAAGCAGAACGACTAAAATAAACATGAGACTCTGCTATTTAAATACACATTAATCTTTTTTATTCTATATGTGGAGGAATACGCTGTTCCGTCGGAGAGACCGTCATTTGTGCACGATCATTATATCTGTCGCTCAGCACATTACAACTTTTTATCCAGACTCCAACTGACGAACGTCGATGTCCTCGTTGCATTTAACTTAGTTTGTTTTTTATACCATTGTTAGAAAACGTGTTTTTATTACTGCAGTATGTGTTAGTATGTTAAACGCCGACTAAACTTGGATGCTTATTTTATAAAAATGTTCAAAATATACGTCAAATAAAAGTTGGGCTAGCTAGCTTTTCAATGAAATCTGACTCACTAAAACATATTAAAACAAAAGTTTATCTATATTAATTTGTGACCCATAAATAAACATGATAAATCATACAACTCAGATGAAATCTATTATTTAAAGACGAGATCTAACGGGCTTTCCCACATAAAGTTTGAATTCGGGGCCAGAAACATAATCATGAATATTAAAACAGCGTTTAGGGTATGCATATACAATTGTTATCTACATCGTATATTTATTTCTTACTAAGGAAACTTACTGAGATTTCAATAAATGTATCTATATATACATCTAGAAGATACGTGATTTATATTTGTCGAAAGACTTATTTTAATAAATATCTGTATACATAGATACATAATTTAACAACTAAAAAAAAATCTTTAATTGTGATATGAACGTTTCTTTTTAATACGATCAACAATAATAGTATTATTATAAGTTGTTACTTGAGTTAGGATTAAATTGGTACGACAGTACTAGGGTTTCTCGATCTTTCTTTTGAAACTAGTAACCAAAGCATGTGCTATCAGGTTGCAAGAAATCCGGAGCCACATCCTCTCAGTGCAGATGTTCATATGTGGCACCTGTGGCGAAACTCGTTTCTCCTGTGGCATTGCTTAGTACAAAATAACTTACTAAATAAAAAATAACATTTCATCCACTTTATAATTATCACAAACCAGACCAGACTCGTATATTTAAGCCTAATATTATATTGTCTACGATTCTTTTAATCCGTATCCATACGTTATGTTTAGAAAAACGATTCGTAAGCTTTGTGTGCAATTTGGCCTCAATCACCTATTCGCCTGCTCACGATAGGAAATGTCTCTGTCACTCACACCAAACTTCCTATTAAGCCCACAGGCCGTTTAAAGTTGATGAAGGTCTCCGGGAATGACCTAGATTTTTGACAAACAGATTTGCGCTATATGATTACGAATTTTATTTTTCAGACATTTTCACGTTTGTTTGGATAAAGAAAAAATAGATTTTTGGGATGATAATGTCGGCAAAAGGGGTTCATGTGATGACATAACCGCTGATGAAATTGTGAAGATTGTTGCAATTGCAAATATAGGTCGTATTGCGAGTAATACTCGTATATAAAGACAAATATCGTCGTAAATGTATATAAAACAATACTTAAATATTTGAGTATGACATGACATGAGTCGACATATAATAAAAAGGATCGAGCGATTCAATACAAGTTACATAACACTCTTCCGTGTTGAGGCTTAAAATTATTTTTAGTCAGTAGGCAACCAACGATGTGTCATTGGTCCCGCAGCCACAGTAAGATTCAACCATCAAATATTCACATGTGGAGGTATGCTTGCCATTTTACTGCCTCCACCGCCCGCCCTACAGCCCCGCCTGAAAACAACTGAATGTGCTAAAATCAATAACTGACTGTTGTTTGACATTGGGATCATAGTAATTTGTATTTGCGATCATCGATTGCGAACAATAACTGTGTGTGTTGTGTCCTACTTATGTGTTTTTATTGCAAGACCTGCACTGTTCCATTCCTAGATTAAATTTTGAACAGCAAAAAACTAATGCAGCTCGTTACGAATTATTTAGCTCATATATATAGCCAAGATAAAATAAAATAAAACTACGTTGTTACATTTTTACGTTAATCACCATTTTTCCCACATCATATTTTTTAACATTTGTAGAGCATAAACTAACAGGGTTGTTACAAGTGCCAGGTACCAATTATAATTTTACTTAGCTTGTGTTTGCTAATTAGAGTATAACATGTTACAAAACTTATCTTCATTATAATTATAGGTTAAATTATTGAAGAGAATACACTGCGATAGATTTTAACATATAGATACAGATAAAGGTAAGACAATAGCTTCTACGCTATATTTCTCTTAATTTTAAGCAAGCTATTTAAAATTATATAAATTTATATTTGTATACTACTTTTATGCTGTTAAGCAGGTCTAACACCTTAGACTTAGGATATAAATAAATATTTCAGAACACTTACACACAGCGCCATCTAGTCTCACGCTAAGCAGAGCTTGTGTTATGGCATCTGTATAACGGATATCTTACTTTTCTTTTGTAAGTAAATACATACACAATACATAGCAACACCACGCATCACGCATGTATTTGAATTAATTACCTCGCCGTCAAAAATATATTATTATTCTATGCTTTTATTTTCTGTTTAATGGTG
>DWAJ01003761.1:0-14121 GCA_018238005.1 Eurema mandarina
CCGGAAATCGAGAAAAACCGTTTTTTACCCTTAAAAACCCCCCTTCATCCCCTTCCCAACCTCAGATCGCCCGTAAATTATTTTTCCTTTCATTTTTATCATATTTCCCTCCTTTTCTAATGGGTTTCATCCTATTATGATTTTTTTTGGTTTTAAAAATTATCGGCACTGGACTAATACAGATGAAGACAAAAAATCTTTTAAGTCCTAAAAGTTTAACACTTTTTCCACTTGTATTAGCTACTTAATATTATAAATGCGAAAGGAAATCTGTGTGCTGTCTGTCTGTTTGACATTTATTTGCGCTTTTACGTCTGAACCTCTGAACTGATAATTTATAATTAATGAATTTTGTATATATGTATTGGTTGAAATTGGAATTTGAGTTGTAAAAAAATCTGTTTAAAGTAATTTTAACATAAAGCGGACGAAGTCACGGGCAAAAGCCAGTGAGGTATGCAGTTAATCTTTCGTATCCGATCGGAAATGGATTGTGGATGACCGATATCATTATTAATCAGTCTTCGATTGATAACCTATTTGAAACGTCCATGTTGATCTACCACTCAATGTAACAGTGATTTTTAATATCATATATATTTCCTTATAAAAATACTCTTTTGCAAAATTAACTATTTTTTTCTATACAATTTCGAAAACATTATCAAAACTTATTGAATTGAGGATACAATAATTAAATAAACATAATTTTTTATATAGTTTGTATGAATTGTAAAGATCTGGACGATTTGTTCCGGTGCCATATGTTTCATGATTTCGATGTAACAAGCTCCTGAAAAACAGTTTCAAACAAACTATCTTGGAGGCTTGAGAATTTTTTTGTTGTTAATCACCGTATTCTGGAAAATAAATTATTATTATTTATAAACTTAACGATGCCTTAAAAGTAAATATCATAATAATTATTAAAGTCAAATACATATTACTAAAATTGAATCCACATACTAAATGAATTTCGGATCACCCTAGAATTGTTTTTTTAATAAATATTTACTGTGTTGTAAGTCTTCGGCTTAATACTATTGTAAGGTTTGACACAGATTCAAGGCTTTTATAGATAACAAAATATCTATTTCAGTCTTCACTTGAAATAGCATTGGTTTATACTTTATAGTATGGTTTCGATTTGATGGCTTATAACGGAAAGCCAAGTATAAATGTTTTTGTAAATGTTGATTTTATTAAAACTTAATTATTGGAATGAAAACTGTAATATGTTAATATGAGTTCGAAGCACATGGAATTAACGCAATTATAGGGAATTTATCTTTTTTATTGAAGATAGCAAGACATTTGATCGCGATATCATATGGTAGTAAATACAAATTTAGTCTATATGTTTATTGTCTTAAATATTCTTGCCTTAAAGAGTTCGAAATATTATACCTACCTCCGTATAACCTGTTCTATAAATATTTTTCGAATGAACACTAATTATATGGTAAAAGAATTTTTTAAATAAATAATGAGATTCTTACATCCAAATTTTTTTTTAAACAGGCAATACTTGTGAGATTTGCCTGTTTAAAAATTTTTGTTAAAAGTTCATATAGGTGAGTTTCGTTTTACACAAATGTTGTGTAAAACGAAAGTTTAACTGTACAATTGTTATCAGTTATTTACCCTGCTCTGAAGGCAGTTTATCTCGTTATTTCTTGTCTAAAGATTGATATTTTGTTATCGAATGTGATAACATGCTCATTTACATCAAAACACTCGAGGTCACGAATATAGATAGATATATTTTTTATTTGATAACTAGCAACAATGCAAGAAGTTCGCGTTGGTAGCGAAAATCTTCGCCCGTGAACAGACGTAAAGTAAAAAAAACTCATAAATGCTTTGACGGCCCTTAAAAAGGGTAAAAGGAAATAATGCTGACTAAGAGGAAAAAGGATGGGATCAACAAGGGAAATTAAGACTGAAGTTTGCACTTACTACAAAAAACGTAATGATATTTTCTAATGGCATGCTTACTTGATGCTCGTTTTCTTTGAGGTTCTTTCGCGGAGGTTGATTCTTTAAAGGCATATGCAGGGTGTTATGTCCTCCTGGAACAGTCTTTATTTACAGTTTGATTTAAAATATGTAACGTTTTATTTAAGATACATAATAAATTGATTTACAATTTAGGTCTTAATAAGTATTTAAGTCTAGGTACTATTTGTATAATTAAAAATAACTTTGAATTAGGGTTTTTAGTGTTATCCAGCCAGTCGAGCCGACCCAACTAAACTAAGTCTAATGGCAAGGATCTGGATACATTTTATTGTCTAGTGAAGACTGTCGTAGTTAGTAGTTACCTACACTTTTGATAATGTGTCAATTGCCTTTAAATTCTTCTCTTTTGTTCCCCTACAATGTAATTAGCTTAAGTTATTATAAAGACTTTATTTATTACATTTTTATAACATTCTTACACAAAATACTTCGAATACAAAGAAAATAGTTGAGATTCGAAATGATAGAATTCATGAACTATAATTGTGGAATATCTGACATTTTGCAATTGACCTTTTAAAATATAATGAAGGATCCTTAGCTCGTTTCAAATAAAGAAATAGGTAAGTTGAATAAAATCTTACGGTCATATAAAGGTCTACATACTTTCAATCCCGTTTGTGTAAAAATCTTAAGATTAACTCACAAATCTATGTAATTTTATAAAAATGCATAGAATTCTTATACTAGTTCAGTAGTCGGGTCATCATAAATTGGAAATGTTTGAATGACTTTATGACAAATAAATTTATTATTTTCATTATTATTATTTTCATTCTGAAGTAAAACAGAATTTGTAAAATTTTATTGTTTTAACGTAACCTTTAGATAATTAAAGCATAGTTTCAAATAATCCTACTTATTAAAACAGTTTTCTCAAAATCCTACCTAATAAATAATACATTCGTCTTATATAGAAAAATGTACTCATATTTGATAATGTTAGAAAAACTTAGTCAATATATTTCTTACTAACTTAATATCGGTGATATAAACTCATTTGACCTTGACCAAGGTCATGGCAACTAAATCAATTACTTCTGATATTCGGATTTAGTTTGCTGTATTCAGGGATGATAGGTAACTATTTTTATCTCTTGGAATAGGAGATAAATCATATCTTATGGCATTTCGATAATAACATCAATAGATTAAAAAAAAAATTAACTACTGGCCCTCCACAATTTTCGCCTTCGAACACGCTACCAAGTACTTTAGACCAATGTTAAATAGCCTTTTATTTTCACAGTGGGAACTCCTTTTACGGATACCGTATCTTCTTTGGGAGGGAGGAGGCGGTAATGTCAGACTAGTGCTCTTGAATTGGAGCCAGTACCGTCTAAAACCCACCGGTGTTCCGCGCACACACGGCAATGTTAAATTGTTTGTAACATTCCTTAATTCCTCATTATCGTATCTATCATTTACAGAAAAACGTAGTAGTTCTATAGATTAAAACTTTTCAACTCAAGGTATTATATGGAGGTATATATAATTACGCTTGGCCGTTTATCTAAAAAATAAAATTTCAACAAGAAAACGTCCAATGTCTTACAATTTGCGAAATATATAATATGCGCTTATTTAATTAAGCGTTTATATTTTTCTTTTTAAATATTCTCCTTATAGCGTATTTTTTAAAAGAATATTACGATTATTCATTGAATGGAATTTCAAACACCACCAACAATAAATAGTACTTTATTATTTATCAATGTTCTTAATAAAATTTAAAGAAAGGCGGACTTTAGGAATGTGTTGACCTGCGGCAGTGAATATAAGACGAAAAAGTTAATTGACTGTTTTATATACTTACTTTACATTCAAACTGCAAAACAAATCCTGTTCTAGTCCCCACAAACACAGTATCCCATGCCCTGTCCATTGTTTGTATGGGACTGAGAACATTACATTCTGGACCCTTTTCAAGACCAGTCTGAAAATATAGAAAACAGTTTTATCATAAATATAACAGTTAAAAAATGTTTGTTGTCAAATCTTTACTTTCAAAAAAGTAACAAGTTCACTTAGTATAATTTAATGATCATCTCAGGTACGGAAAACTCGATTCGCATTTGCTTGGTGTATTTTCTTTTTAACCCTTGTTGCAACAAGAGATGTGTTATAAGTTTGACGTGTCTGTCTCTGTGGCTTAATAGCCCCCGAAGAGAAGAAGCGATTTAAATTTAGTAAAGGTATTTGTGAGACTTTTGAGGCGAGCTTTATGAAAATCGGTTGAGCAGTTTAAAAGTTGTAGGCGGTGAGTGAAGAAGAATAACCAAATGTCTGCAAAAATATTCGAGTGGGTCGCCCCTGATACAAAAGCTATAAAAATCATTATATCGCAAAATCAAATAACTTAACTTTTAATCGTATTTGAGGCGGGGCCTGCATAAAATTTTTAATTTTACTTTTTTAGCTACATATTAATAAGTGTTACTTATAATAACAAAAGGGTTTTTTTAATATTACCATACCTCTAAATCATAATATCTTATTCGAGAATCCAAAGATCCTGTATATACAGTGGTTCCATACTTCTCCTTGACAATGGTCAGGCAAGTAACAGCTAAGTTAGATCCACGTAATGTGGTAATAAGTTGGCCGTCGCCACTGAAGTAATAAACATTGCCATCCAACCCAGCCGCTAAGAAGTTCTGTTCTATACACTGAAAGTATTTATTAGCCATTTTTAAATTTTATCAACATGTTAAACATTTCAAGGTTTTAAGTATATTATAAATGGCTTGCAAAAATATATATAACAACTTACCTCTATAGCTAGTATGGCATCACCATTTCCACTAACGACTTTGGAATCACGTTGCAAATTCTCATCAGAACTATAATCATATAATATGCATTCGCCACCCTGAGTTTCTGCCGACGTTGTTACATCCTCCATTGACGATTGACTGTTATCCAAAATAATTTCTTCACTTATAGGCACTCCTATCTGTGCAACGGCTTCTTTATCATCATTACAATTTAATTCATAATTGTCACCAACAACTATATCCACCGATACGTCTAACATATCGAAATGAAGATCATTTTCAACCTGCTCTTCAATTATAATAGGCTCAATTGATTTCATTTCTGAAACATTTCTTTGTAATGGCTCAGTGTTTATTTGACTGTCTTCCATAGCAGTTACATTTTCTTGACTTTCATCAAACGTTTTAGGAATCAAATACTTATTTAAATCTTCTCGTATTAAAACTACATAACATTCCTTTAATTCGAATTCTGGCATGACGGCCTTTTTCTTTTTAGAGACCGTTTTCTTCTTTGGTCTTAGTTTTGTCCTTTGTTTTGATTTTTCAGGCGTCACTTCCAGATCATCGAGAGATATAATATCCTCCAATGGTCTATCATCAGTGATGATCTGTTCAATGAGTGATATATTAGGGGTTTTAGCTTTTTTAGAATGTTTTGGTAATACTTGAGGACTTGTCGACTCAATTCTGCTAATTGAATACTTCTGTCTCCGATTACGACGATTACCCTCAAAAGGTTGACTTTTATTTTCAGTTACAGTCTCTAAGGCAATTTGTTCTAATTCCTCTTCGGGTATATTTGTGAAATTATTTACTATAGTATCTTCTATGTCCGTATCGTGCCCTTGTTTAATTTCATCAAAAGACTCAATGTTTAGGACTGCCATACCCAATGTTTGCATCGGAACAGCTTTCTGTTTGTTTTCTAATGAATTGTAAAGTTTGAATTTTTCTTGTAAGAGCACCTGTATCTCAATATCTATTTCTTTCATTCTCTCAAACGCATCTGTAGAGTTACACACAGGAGATTTTTGATTCTGCATGTTTGCTTGTGTGCCTTTTGTGGCATATTTCTTTTTATCTGTTTGGCAGAACCTTGATGTAGAGCTCTTAGAGCTCAAGGTCTGTGTTTCTTTTGTAAGCACTCTCTTTACCACCTGTGTACTAACATCTTGTTTTTTTGACGATTTTTGGTTTAACAATGATATAGGTTTAGGTTTAATCTCCGAAGTTTTTTTAGGTATAACATGTACTTGAGCTGTATTTCTAAAGGCTTGATGTATATTTTGTTTTTTTGGTTGTTCCATAAACATGTCAATAGTTTTTAATGTGCTTTTAGAATCAGTCTTAGATGGCGTGTGAAGGGTGGTTATTGAATCATTATTTTTGGGACTCACGGAATGATTTGATGAGGTAGAACTTAGCCTTTTTCTATTATCTCTATTTTTAATGTTTTTATCTTTTGGTGATTCTTTTCGTTTAACGTATTTTTCCAAATAACCTTTTTCACTTGTACTTTTACGCCTTTCCTCTATGCTACTTCGATCATGTTTTTTAGAAACAATATCAGGTTTGGGTGTATTGCTTTTATTAGTGTATACAGAACTGTCTACTGTATCAGTTTTATGACTATCATCATCTTTGTCATCAATTTTCTTTCGCTTTTCTTTCCGATGGGCTGGCTGCTGGTCTATTGATCGTTTCCGGGAATTTAAGGAACCTGGTGTTTTAGGAGTAGGTTTATTGTGTGTATTCTCATATACGTTTCGATCCTGGTTCACATAAATTTCTTGAGTTTTGTTTGAGTTTTGATGTTCCATGTCTTCTAATTTACAACTAGATGGGTCAGAATTAAGGTCTTGGTTACTGCTATGTGGACTGACATATTTTTTTAAATTTATTAATGCGTCACTTTCAGCTGACTCAATATTTGTGTACAAAGATTCGTCTTTAATTGCTAGATCAGAAAGCTGAATCTTATTGTAATCTGGAAGGCATACATCATCATTTTCAATAAAGTCATGGTCTACAGCAACATGATATTGCTTATCTAATTCAGCAAAAGTGTCTTCAACTTCAGTGACTACTGCATTCGCATCAAACACAGGCTGATTTTGTTCTCTAGCCACAAATTTTTCTTCTCTTGGAAAGTAATCTGTGACTCTGCTATCAACACTTCTTTTAACACCTGATGTTTTGGATGCCTCATCATCAACATTATAGGAAAAACTTTTTCTTCTGGGTCTTCGTTCAAATAAAGGTTTGGTGTCTTCAAAACTTTCTTGTTGGTTATTATTCTGAGCTTCTAAGCCTATATAAGCGTCACTTGATTTATCATAATAGTTGTAATCATAATTTTCTAGAAAACTTTTAGCGTGGTACAAATCAACTTGTTCATTATTAGATGCATCTTGAGGATACTGATCAAAATAATCTGTTTCATTACTTTGACTTGACAATGAAAAGTCAAAGTCATCTAACTGTAACACTTTACTTAATTCTGCCATTACGACAGGTTTAATATCTTCAAGAAGAATAGTGTCCTGTGGATCAAGGATACATTGCATTTGTCTCATAAAAGTATCTTCATAAATAGTGTTATTATCATCATGTATAAATTCTCTACTAGACGTACAAAGAGATTTTTCAGCCACAGATCTTAAGTGTTGGTTAAAGCTGTTTTGTGATTCTGTTAATAAACTATTTATGGCATACTCAAACTTTGTGGATGAATTTGGGTTATCCAACAGTTTATGCATCTTCTTTTTGTCCATTTTAAACAATTGATGAACAATTTTATTTTTAATTTTATCGCAATTTACTCTTATGTTTTGCCGCTGCCTTGGTATTTTCTTCTTAGTAGGCTCATCATTATGGCTACTCGAGGGCTCAGTATTATGTGAAACTTCTCTAGAATCATCATCTGGTTCGTTTCTTAAGGTTGGTTCCTGCGCATCTCTGCTAAGTAATCTTTTTCTTACAATATTAACAGTGTCATCTACAGACCTAGTGAATGTATTCGAGTTTTCTATTGTTGAAGATGGATTTGCATCATAATGATCTGATGCAGGAGGTCTGTGACCAACAAGATTTGACTGCGGAGTTTGATCTATAGAGTCATGGATGTAGGTTCTGTTATAAGTTCGGTCATCCAAACTTTGAAATTTATTATCCACACTCCATGGCGGGACAGGGTGAATGTTATAATCATTTTTACTTTGAGTTTGCCTATGATCTACATCACCCATACTATTTACATGGTACCTATCAGAATTGTGACTGCTCATTTTATTAGAATTTGAATTTGTACCAGTGCCGCGTTTCATTTGGAGTAAAGGTAATATCTGTCTTTCATTATGATGTACATTATCTTTTGATCTATTGTAAGGATAACGAGATGTATCAGGCCTGTATCGCGTTCTTTCATGGTGAACATGATCCTCACTGTCATGTTGGTGATGGAAATTAGGTCGGAAGGGTCTTGGTCCTGGTGGTGCAAATCTGTAGAAAGTGCAATTCATAATTTATTTACTATTGAAAAAGTTAGTATAAAACAATATGTCAAACATAACTCCTTTTTATCTACTTTTATTTATAACCATGACATTTAATTCAATTTATTGTAGGCGGTTACACCACACATCTGACAAAGTACTTGGACCACTTTTATTTCTCCTCTATATATATGATATTATTAATGTAACGTGCAATAAAACCATTCTATTTGCTGATGACATTTCTATAATTTTAAACTGTGAATCTCAAAATTTAGACATTAACAAATACAAATCTCTCGTATATAATAGTATTAACGAAATAACTAAATGGACGGAAAAAAATAATCTTAAAATTAATATATCTAAAACAAGTTTAATGACTTTCTCAAACAAGACAGCTAACAGAATGCAACTAAAATACGACAATAAAATTATTGATGAAAAGGAGATCGTTTTTCTTGGAATAAAAATTGACAAATCACTTAAATGGACATCGCATATTGACCATGTTTGTAACAAAATAAATAAATTTGTATATTATGCACTGAGACGGTTAAGAAATATAACAGACTTAAGGACCGCACTAACTGCCTATCACGCCTACGTAGTATCGACGCTTAAATATGGTCTCATCATCTGGGCAGTGGCGTAGCGTGCCTTGTCGGGGCCCCGTATAAAAAAAATTTGGGGGCCCTTATATGGAGGTAAAGATTTTTCAAAAAAGAAAAAGAAATTGTTAAAAGAAATATTATTTTTCGCATAATTTACCCATTTTACAAATAAAAATCGAATTTTAAATATTCACTCTCCTTGCCTTTTTTCGGAAAACTGATTTATTAAATCATTTATGGCTGATGAGTTTCTCCGGGTGTAATATTTCGAATATACTACTCAGATTGCAAAGGCTCTGAAATCTTTCTTTAGTTTGAGAAATTAATAAATCTAAACAGCAAAAGTATACATTGAATTTTTGAGTTGAAGATAAAGTAAGTAAAACGGGGAAGTCCCGCAGCTCGCCATAACGATGTAGAGTGTTGCCAACTTTTGAACGCACGCTTTATAGAATTTTGTCATTTGTAAAAGAAAATAAATTAGAAAGTTTTTATTCTTTTTCCTTACACAGTACGGCAAATACGGCGGTAGCTACGCCCCTGGGTAATGGAACAAATATACAAAAAGTTTTCATAGTACAAAAAAAATGCATTCGTGCGCTGTGTAGGGTCGGCCCACTTGAATCTTGTAAGCCCCTTTTTCTTCAACTTAAAATTTTGACTTTGCCGTGCCTTTATATTTATTTAATGTGCGTCTTCGTAAAGGAAAACATAAATTTTTATAAAACCGTTTATGATTTACACGGAAACAAATTTCGAAACACAAATATACTCGTGCACGAAAGCACGCCGAAGACAGCGTTATATATGAAAAACTGCCGTGCCATGTCTATAAAGATATATAATAAACTGCCGGAACATTTGAAAAGTATAGCAATAAAAAAATTTTTAAAAGGGATCTTTACGTGTGGTTGACTCAAAAAAACTATTATTCGGTTAATGAATACTTACATTGATACTTACTTTTAATAATTAAATTTGACATTACTTATTTATTGAAATAACTTTTTTTTTTATGTATAATTGAAATAATGTAATTTAATATTAAGTAATAATGTTTTATCTAATTATGATTGTGTGGAGCTTGTTGCCTACCATACTTGGTTGTTTTCGCAATAAATGATATTATTATTATTATTACAAAATCGGGTTGTCAATGGATTATATGACATTTAAATATAAAAAGCATACTGATACACAATTTATACAATACAAGATTACGATGACGTAACTGGCGGTGCTGACCAAAGTGACCATCAGCAGAGTGACAGCAAAAGAGACACCACCAGAGAGTGACGAACAAATAGTAAAATAGTGTGTGTGTGTGTTTGATTAAAATAACTTTGTTGATAATTCTTATGTTTTTTAATAACAAACATAATTATATTTTTCTTCTTAAAGGAAGTATTAACTTCTTTTGTTATTTGTTATATTTTGGATTATATAAGTTAGTTAGTTAGCTAGTTTTACATAAATATAGAGAAAGTACAATCGCATAAGCTCCTTAAAATAGGCAATACCTTAATAGTATCTAGATTACCGTTCCATCATTGGCGTTGTTAGACGATTTCTCCTCTCCCTTGGAAGTTGGAGCAAGTACAAAACTACATAGATATAGTCTGACACCATTTAGTCCAACTTTAATAGATTATTTTAGTTTTGCTAAAAAAGTACCAAATTTAATGAAAATTTGTTCGGTAATTAATATTAAGTCGTGACGGACAGACAGACTGACCCCTGACAGGCCCATAAGCGGCGAATTTTTTTATAGTATAGGTACCTACTCACTACTATGAACAAAATTCCACTATAAAAAAGGACATAGCAACACATTTGAATCGTCCTACTAATATTATTGTATTACAAGACAATTAAGAACCAAGTTGTATCAATTCGCGGGACAGTCAATTGATATAGATTATAGATACAATTAAAATTTAACGGACGACACAAACGCAAAAGATTGAGGTCGTACGCGAATACGTAACGACGAAACGATAACGAAGAAGATAGGTATTTAGTAGTTAAGTAGGTATTTAGTGTTCTAAACACTAACGTTTGGATTGTTGAATGATTATATTGTAGTGATAGGTACGTGCAGATTTCATTTATTTAAGGGACAAAAAATGTAGACAGACATCGGTTCTTATGTTATAACTGAATGTTGCTATATCATTGTAAAGGATCTCTTGTAGGTATACGTAAAATAGAATGATTTTTCGTCTTATGTAGAAGCAAATCAATCAATCAATACATATAATAAAAACGTAACGTACATGGAAGATGTATGAGAAAAAATATTATAGGAGACCTTAATTAATGCAATAGAACCCAAAACAATAATTTTTGGAATTTTTGTTTTGTTTGTCTGTTTGTTTGTGCACGCTAATCTCAGAAACGGCTTATCCTATCTTGATGGGGGTTCAATGATATATTGTGGTAAGCTTAACTTAACATTTAGTCTTTAATTCATGTCAATCGGTTGATAAATAAAAAAGTTATGGCAATTTAAAGAATCAACGTTGAACTTGCTGAACGTTTGTTGGCGCGGGTTAGGCATTTTCAAAAATGCTGCCCAAAGTCACTTTTCTACGCGGGCGAAGTCGCTGGCACAGCTTGTCTCTAATATAACTCATCATTTTGTTATTAATAGTGACACTATGAAACGCAGTGGAACGATGAATACGTAAAAGCACGAGTTTATTTAACGCATAATCTCGTTAACTATAAATCCAATAATAAACTGGATAGTTTTTTTATCAATATCGGATGTCAACCGATAAGGACTCGGGTATTCAGGTTGGTTGACGAGTAGGTATATTGATAACTGTGTCATGCTCTCGCGTTATTGAGAGCTCGGCTTGCCTGGTTGTTGGTACTCGAAATTCAATCAGACATCAGTCATTGCACGCCTCTTGAAGGCGACGCACGCGCCGCTAAGTGTACGGCATTTTGAAAATAATTCAAAATTATTAAATTGCGTAAATGTGATGTGGTTTCGAGTTGTGATGGTACTGTTTGTAACGATTTATAGGTAAAAGGGTTACAATAGTAACACGCATACAAATTTAAGTGGTGTCCGAGACGATTGTTTTAATAACTAATTTAAGTGTCTATGTTATGACAATTAGAATATAATAGAAGTGTAATTAAAGTGGATATAGAAAGAACCATCGATGATGATTTGATATATGTTGATGTTAATAGTGTGTGATACAAAGTGACAATGCGTCGGTCCAAATTGAACGTGAACCCAGATTTGGGGGATCTAGAAGAAATGCTAGCGCACGTGCAAACGCAGATAGAACAGGAAATCGATATGGAAAAGGAGAATAAGATGCCTTCACTGACAAGCGTGCAAGAGTCTCCCAAGATGAGGCGAACGTCATCCTTCAATCAAGAAGGTTACGAATACAGGCGGCCTCCCAGACCAACAGTAAATCGAAACATCAGTGAAACTGGAAGCCAGTCTTTAGAGTACAGGAACGGTGACTACCAGAATGGCTTCAAAGGCTCACAATCCAGCTTAAGGTCCAACGATGATGTCTCCCAAGTCTCCTTTCAATCGTTCCGGTCGGAGCCGGTTCAGAGGCACTCGGTGTTGAGTTTGCCGGATAAAAGAGATGCGAGTTCGTTGAACGGTAGAGGGAAGACGGCTACGCTGCCTCGTGGGTACGGGTCGAGCAAGGAGAAGAATTGGGAGGAGTATTGGTCGCAGTAAGTATTTGTTTAAGAGACTGTAGGAGAGAGAGTTATTAGTATTACTATTACTAGCCCGAGGCGACTGCGTTCAGGCTATACCTAATCCTACCTATAATCTTATACCCTACACCTACCCTTATTTTCACTGCTTTAGAACAATCCTCGTTCTTCAACATTTCAAAAATTGAATTATTCAGCTGAGTGAGTGTCTGACTGAGAGTAATTGGTTTAGAATCATATTTTGCGATTCCTTTTATATATTGCTTGTGATAATATTTTTTTTTACTATGCCAAAGAGTTCTATGCCTATGTTGTGAAGTAGTGTGCATTGAAAGATAACCTCACATACAAAATTTTCTCTACTCGTAAATATAGTTCAAATAAGGTAATTCTAACCACAATTCAAGTCACCTGATTTTTATATTTTTTTTTAATATTTCGATGATATAACTAGATCAAGTTTACGTTTGCTATGTGCTATAAGGTAACATAGATAAGCGATCTGTCATCCATCAAACTGATAAAGCTTTTGGAGATTCATCTTAAATTCTCACGCATGTAAGACTCGTGGACTTATCTCGACATAGCTAATAAATATTTTATTTAACTGTGAATTTTTTTTGGTCGTATTGGGTAGTCGAATTGAACTTTTATAGATAAATGAATTTCAATACTAAGTTTATTTCGATTGCGGGTATATGATTAAGCTATACTTTGTAACACTTTTAAATTGTCATTATATTACGAAGCAGTTTCAACGTAGAAGAGTCTAAAAAGTAATACATGTCTGTGATTAGATTTATATTGTGGCTTAAACTAAGCTTCAAGCTAAGGCCTTACCATACCTTACCAGAACAGTATCAACACGAGTGATCATGGGTGGTGGTGATCACTTACCATCACGTAAGGCGTCAGCTCGTTTGCCCCCTATTATTTAGATATAAAAAAAATATTTTCTTAAAAAATATATACCTAAAAAACCGTTCCTCTTTTTGGCGGCCGAACACTGACATCGAGTTAATGTATTATTTTCTTTGTAATAAACCCGTCGTTCGTTTGTTCTATCGTAGCGCTAAAACTACTGGCTCGATTTTAATGTACGTATTAGCTGTCAAAATGTTATAAAAGCGCTGGTGGCTTAGACTTATTTATTACTTACAACGCAGTCGTATCACAAATTAAAACACTTTTATCTACCGTTAAATATTGACGACAATAGCCAAACTAATAAATTTACGTTTACCGAAATTAGCTAATCTATATATATATATAAAAGAATGTCGTGTTAGTTACTTCACTTATAACTCAAGAACGGCTGAACCGATTTAGCTGAAAATTGGCAGGGAGGTACTTTAGAGCCAGGAGAAGGACATAGGATACTTTTTATCAAGTTTCCAGGGGAATAATTTTTTATGATAGTAAACGCGGACGGAGTCGCGGGCAACAGCTAGTATAATCATATAAGGGTAACCTTACCTACATAGATTGTAAAATCTATATAGGTAAGGT
>DWAJ01003762.1:0-14118 GCA_018238005.1 Eurema mandarina
GCAGCGCCTCCACCTCGCGCTCCAGCCAGATGTACAGCTGGTAGCGCAGGTGCCCGCCTGCGCCGTACACATACATGATATAGCGACCAAACAAACGCAATATTGAAGCAAGTATTCTAATCAATATTGATAAATTAATGCATGAAGTTGAAAAGTTCGTATATTTGTTGGTTAATACAACAGCTATAGTGAAGAATTCTAAGCATTATAAAAAATCGTTAATAAAGTTATATTAAAAACTTAGAAGCAATATTATCTTTCTTAAATGTTGCACAAATACTTCAATCCAGAAGTTTTATACGTACCGTCAACCTCGAACCCTGTGGCTAGCGTGCTGAGTTCTTCCATAAGGATCTTAAGGCAGGCGACAAATTTCAGTTGTTGAGCCATTATATCTACTGACGGAGGTTCGTCTTCTTTTTCCGACGCCCCGTTAACTGCGGGCTCCGGCTCCGTTTTACTCGCCTTCATTTCTAGAGGGGGTGTCGATGTTCCTGATGCGTCTGACCTGAAGTAACAAAATATAATCCGAAATAAAATAATTGTTTTTATTTAATTTTAGACACTATTTTTTCTTATTAGTAAGTGAGGGATGTTATATTAAGAGCTCACCAACAAATATTTCAATGAAAATTCTAGTTGAATATAACAAGTAGCAATTGAATTTAGGACAAGAAACAAAACCAAATTGTATGTGTTGTTTCTTAAGGTTAAGAAAATTAACATCATGAATTGCCTATCTTGTCTATGAGAATGTAAAGACATATCTGTAGACCAAATACGCATACACGCAAACGTGCACGCATATTGGGCCGAAAATACATACAATTTTGGATAAAGAAAAATAATTTTAATAGTAGCGTTATTTCTTAATAATAATAACAAAGCTTACTTATTATCGTCATCATCCCATGTAAGGACGAGCTCATCAGTCTTGCTCGTGGAGACCGGCGCGCCCCAATCCAGTACTAACTCTTCTTCCTTAGCCGCACTGACTGGAGCGCCCCAGTCCATTGTCGCAGAACCTGCGTCCACTATCGTTTCTTCCTCTGTAAAATAATATTATGTATTTATTTTTAATCGACTCCAAACAAAAGAAGGAGGTGGCAAAATTCGACGGTCTATATGCTTTTTTTTATTAACCTAAACATTGCGAAAAATATCTAGGGCATAATTGTGTATTTTGCTAAGTACTTAACTCGACAACTGCTGGATCAGTGTCTATAATTCTTTTTTAAAACATTCATGCAGTACGAGAGAGAAAAAATTTTAGGTTTTGGCTATACGAAACAAACAGTTAAGTAGAGCGTTAGCGACATAACACCAGCTGGTTTCAAATAAATTTAAATAAATAATTAAGAAAAACATACTTTTACATCCATCATCCAGATGGCCAGTGTGTATGACCGCGTGGTTTTGTTCAGGCGCAGCAGTCTTAGGCTTGTCGTCTCTAATGCGCGACGGAAGCTTCGAGAGCACCTCCAGCGCGAGCGCCGGACATCCCGCCTTGAAGTGGCCGTGCGCCGTTTGGAAGTACAGACGCCGTTCCAACCGGGTTATACCCTCGTCCGATTCTTGGTTAAGGAGTGCTAGCGTGGCTCCCTGAAAATAACAATTTACGAGTTCTTTAATTAAATTTACATAACATAATACAATACCGTAGTTTTATAACAGGAGCATGGAATTTTATATAAACATATGTGATGTCTTACGAAATATAATTAATTTAGAAGCATTTTTTATTAAATCAATTAACCGGCTGAGCGTTTTAAAAGACAATGTCATCCGATGGTAAATAATAATTCTACTAATATTTAAATGTGAAAGTTCATGAGAATGTATGCATGAATGTATGTTTGTTATTCTTTCACGCAAAAACGGCTGGACCGATTTAGTTGAGATTTGGTATGTAGATGCCCTGGATTCACACATAGGATACTTTATATCCCTGTATTGCCCCAGGAACGGGAACTACGCGGGTAGTCTCTATTAAAGCAGCCGACTAGCAAAGCACCTGGCTGGGCATATTGTGCCGCTTGAGGCGCGGGTGCGTGCGCAGGTACACGTAGAAGTTGAACACGCTGGGCTGCGGCTCGGCGTCGCGCGCCGCGTGCAGGCGACCGGCGGGCGCCAGCAGCGTGTCGAGCGCCGCGCCGAACCGCTTGAGCTCCCACAGCGCCATCGAGCGCACGAACGGGTCCGGGTGCGCGCGCTCCAGCTCCACTTCGCCGTCCTCTGTTTCTCCACTATAAACATATTTATAACGTTCATAAATAGCATATACACTGTCGAATTGAGAAATCGTCGGTCAAACTTTTTCGTCTTTAGACCAATCAAGATAATCATAACTACAGTCAAGTGTGGGGCTGCTGAGAAGAAGTATTCCTGCATCCCATTCTGTTATTTATTATAAGTTCTTTTTCTAACCAAAGATATACTTTTTATACATTACAGACATTTTTTAATAATGTTTTGAAAGAGATAAAAAATAATTACCCCAATATTTCATCCATAATTAACTTCTTTAAGCTCGGTGGTAGAGTACTGTCCGATTCATACAATCGAGCGATCACCATTGCCAACTGTAAATCTCCTAATCGTGTAATTAGCACCTAAAAAGAAAAAAAAAATAGTTCTTAAGTAATGCATTAATTTTCATAAGTATTATAATATAGAAAGTTGGAAAAATATTCAAATTTACCTCCAAAGCGTCTTTAAGTGCACCTCCCAACAAGAAGAAAGCCGCGGCGTGCTCAAACCTTTGTTTACCGAGAAGCACGAATGCGTTCTTCAACGCAGCCTTCCTCCATCGATCTTCAGTGAAGTCGTTTGAAAAGAACTGGAAAAAAAAGTTTTTCATTAATAAAACACCTTAAAATGTCCATTAACTATGTCATACTCAGTACGATACATGATAAATTTTCGGTGGTTTTATGACAAATGTGTGAAAAAAAGCTGTCTGGTTTTAAATGAAATCGTTTAAATCCATTAAATCAAAACTATGGAGGTACACGGAAAGGTAATTAAAACTTACCGCAGTCATTTTATCATGCTGGTTGGATCTGAACAAGCCCCACAGCAGGGTTTTCTTCTTCATAGCCAGGTAGAACAGTGCGGCGTCCATCGGGTCTTGTTTGGCCATGTACGAAGCGCGCGCCAACTTCTCCACACACGTACGCAGCAAGTCGCCGCGCACCCACCAACCGACACCTAGTTATATGTAAATTTTTTTTCATTTTAGCGACCAGGCCCGACTTGGCACGCATATATGATAAAGTGTAAATAAATAAATATAATACATATAGTCCTTCCTTTTAAATCACTCTATCTATTAAAAAGTGTATGATAATCAGTTGCGTTACTTTAAAGATTTATGAATAGAATGAATTTGAATGGAACACAGGTTGATTTGAACTTTCACGTTAAAGCCATCCTTTTGCTTGAGAATTCATTGGAACTTTATAAGACTGAAAGCTATTAATTTTCTATACATACTTTGTATTATAATAATTTATTATGCAGGCTCCCAAAATAGTACAAACTATTTTCAGAAGCCTGTTACATCCAAATCATGAAAACCCAATCCATTAATGACTATCAATAAATGAAGCGTTTATTTATTCCAAATAAATCTTGAAACACTTGTCTTTTTGGCGTCTTAGCATACCAAATATCCGTACCTATGACAGATTAATATAGTGTAGTTAGAATATCTCACCCAACTCCTTCATGGTGCTCCACTTGGGCTGGCCCTTGGTGTAGCCGGGCACGAGCGCCAGCAGCTGCTCGCGCGACTCGGAGTGGTAGGCCCACACCAGGTTGCACGTGCCCACGCCGGCGCGCTGCAGCGCCGCGCGCTGCGCCAGCGGCAGGCAGCGCAGCAGGTACCCGTAGTGCTTCATGGCCAGCAGGAAGCGGAGACCGCAGTCGTCGAGAGAGTCTGCGGGGAAACGATGACAGAGTCAATTATAGGGCTAACCACATACTGACACAGGTCTGTAGAAGTAAATTGTTATGTTTTATACTATTTCGAGAAGAAGTATATTTACTATTAATACACACAATCAAGTTTTATAGATGACTTATAGACTTCAAAAAATTTTGAAAATTTTCCTATTTGTATATTATGGGAAATTGTTGTTATTGTAAACATGGTTAATTCCCTCGGTGCTGTTTCTTCAATATAAGCTACCATTTTTTTCATTCAAATTATGGATCCGATTAGACAGCCAAACGTATAAATTGAACTGAATATAACAAGTCCAGGAATTTGTAGTCCACATTTTGCCAACATGCAGACTCACCAGGCAATATTTCCTGTCCGGCCCCTTGCGCGATATCAACCCTCGCGTTATTCGTCAGCCGTTCGGTGAAGTCGGCGTCGCACGTGGACACAGTATCAGCTAGCGCTAACAGATGCATCTGGTCCAGAGAACTGAGACCCGGCAGGTGAGTGTGGGTCAGCAGACGGGATAGAATACGGCCTGAAAGTTTTTTGAATGCCAATACACTATTTTTAATTTTTTTATGTAACAATCATTCAGTATGACTACATTGGTAATTAACATTCAACATTTGAAGTGCAAGTTGGGAACCTTACCTTGTCTGGGGCCGAAATGTGATAGTGGTTGACGCTCTGGCATTGAAGGTCTACGATCAACGACATCTTCGTCTTCCAATAGCAACGCATCCAAATCCTCCTCAACTTCCATCGTACCCTCAAATAACTCGTTGTAATCCTAAGAAAGATATTAAAACACCAAATATGAGAGAAACATAGGAAGCTTCCATTTTCTTGAGTCAGAGACATATCTAGTGAGAAAAAAAGTATATTTTTTTAATTAATTTCATTACTGACTTATTTTAATATTACCTTGGCTTCTTGTATAGTGGACGGATGATGAGCGGACTCCTTGTCGGCGACAAGTAAAGTCCACAGAGGCAGTGGAGGCACTGAAGTCAATTCCGCGTAGTCAAGTTGCACATCTTCCGTTATCTATATATCATATTTAATGTATTACAAAATATGCATAAAAAATAAACACCTGTATAATGAAAAAAAAACTCTAGAAGAATTACATTTTATACTTTTTTATTCACCATAACTAAACGTAGACATTTCGACTAAAACAATTTTTTGCTAATAAACGTTTACCGATAGGCCCCTGAATAACCTTCTGCTTTTCAAGATTTTAAGATTATTCATTGCACAAACATACACATACGTGAAACATTTGCGACGTTCCATATTTGCAATGGCCAGTGAACAATGAAAGGTGAGTTTAAGGTGTCATACTATAAAAAGCAGGAATTATTAATTGTATATTTGCTAAAATCGTGTCTTTAAGTTTAATTTTAATGTACTGTTAACAGTATTTAAAAAAAAATTAAGTGATAAGGATCACAATCACATAAAATTTAAAATTACATTATATTTTAACAATAGAAATCTCTATATAAACTGAAATTGAACTTTTACTATCATTAAGTAACAATTTGATGGGATTCACATCATTATAGAATTATATATTAACACTTGATTAACTTATAACCAACTTACATAATACATTGCTTAACTAAAACTACTAATACACATTTGCAAATTGCAATGTAAAAATTTTACGATGTGAAAATAAAAGGCTATTATTATTATTATTGTTGATAAGTTTTTGATAAATCTTTTAATTAAAAATCTAGGTGGAGTAATGAGCAAAGCGTTACCTGTGCGACGCCGTCAAGCGGCGAGGCGGCGCCGGCCGCGAACGACACGGACAGCGTGCGCGACCGCGACCAGCCGCGCTGCAACGTGCACATGCAACGGCCGACGTTAAGCTCCACGTTCACGCTTGTGCCAACACTTCCATACTCCAATCGGAATATGGTTGCCCACAATCCTAGCTTTCCAATTGTAGCACTAGAGCGCATTATGCGGCATAATAACGTTGAATGTTTCAACTACAACTTTCTTTATTGATATATCGAGCACTCTCAAAAGTAAGTAGTGCTTTCGCTTGATGCGTGCAATTACATATGCTGTGACAGAAAATTAACAGGAGTCAAGTTTTCTTTAAGTTGCTCTGTAATTGGAAAACTGGGAATATGTGCTTATTTATAGGTGCGATTCACTATGCCTTCACGACTTTTGTAATGTTTTACTTGCTTTGCAAATCGCTATTGTTAACTTATGTGGATTGGATTTTGAGTGAATTTGGGGTTGTAAGATCCCAATTTAATGATATAATTTAATGTTAATGTTATGATTTTGTTCATTATGAGCGTATAGTGGAACGCATCCTTTGTACACATTGAATCCAATGAAATTTGAATAGACTTCGTTATGATGTACCATGGTGAACTTTACGCTATGTACGAATGGACTGAATTTAATTTTTCCAAGTGCCATTAGTGCTAATTGAATTCAAAATTCAAACTGGATGTGCAATTTCCTATATTGACCTTGAATTTTCTAGTTTCAATACCTGAATTGTGTTTTAAATAAACCTTGACTATATTCTTATTTTAACTATTCAAATAGTTTATTCGTTTAAAATAATACACGTTATTTTTCCTGATTCATATAATTAAAACTTATTCATTCGAATGTCTTTAATGCACATATTATGCCTGCATTACAGAAAAGTGGTTGCATGCAAATTGTTTTTAATAATTGCTGTCATAATGTTAAAATGTAGCAAGTTTAGGGTGTCTAACTAAAACATTATTATTATTAATGAAACATTCACTATTTTCTAACCTCTCGAATAATATCACTCATTGCTTTTTTGTGCAGGAATTGCAAATTTCAATAGCAAAGTGATCATATCAGTGAAATGTGGAAGTTGTCATACAAACTTATAATTGCAACTAACAATATTTCATAACCCCATATATTGATATTTACCACTGAACATACCATCATAAATTCCTTTCTCAATAAACATACCACACTTAGACCACAACATCTGGCGACCACAACCACAACATACAATGATTCACATTATATTCAATATAGACACATACTAATGGACATGGCTTAGACATAATTGTTTGTATCGAAAAGAAAGAGATGAAACAACATTTGAGACTATCTTTGTCTCTTTCAAATTGATCCTGGAGTCAAGTTAATAAGAAAAGAGATAGTGCTAGATTGAAAGCATAGGCCATCTTCCTCACTCTTTTGAGGCAAAAGAACTAGCTTGTCCGTTAGTATAAGTCGGTAATATTTACCATTAACATACATACATACAAACATACATACATGTGCCAAACCATGTAGTATAAATACCTGTCGTGATAAACTGTCTTCGTCACCTTGCGAGCTTCGGCTAGTATAAGTACCACCTATACATCTGAAAAGGAACATTTACACAAACATTTGACATACAATGATGACTCTCTATATAGTAAAACATGAGTTATAAATTATAAGTAGTGTTCTAAGAATCATACCTTACTAGATGTGCTAAGATCGCTTTGACCCATCGTATTTTACCGCTATTGAGCAATTCCATTAGTTGTTTGGGGTGGTATTGTGGCAGTACGGGACATGCCATTTGCGAAGCTTCAAACAGGCCGAAATCAGGCATATAATTTAGAAGAGGCTGAAAGTGAAAAATAAAAGTAAAGTTAAGTCTTGGTCATTATTATTGTTATATCGATACAGATACATGTGTATTTCATTTTTTAGTTATATTAAATTATTTTATACAATAAATAAATATTTTAATATTTTTTAGTATAGCACATTAAGGCAAATAAGTCATCATACTTAGCATACCATTCCCTCTATGAATTTCATCTGTATACATTTATTTATTTTGTAACTGATTTAATCATGATTTTTTATGGATTGTTAATATGAACACGATTTGTGTCGATGCGTATGTACTATATATAGTTTGTACTATATTGGGGATCTAAGTAACTTTTTTTGTAAAACACCTATTGTTTATATTTAGTTTTTATTTTAAAGAGAGCAACTATCAGAGTTTCTTGCCGGTTCTTCTCTGTAGAAACTGCTTTCCGAGCCGGTGGTAAATGTTTTGTAATACCATGACGTTTCAAAAGTGTTACTAAATGAAGCCTAATTGAATAAATATACTTTTGACTTTGACCTTATTCTAGAAAAAAAATATTATTATTATACCTGAGGTTGATCCGGTTGTGTTTTATTCCTGCGTCGTGCATCCCGTTCCAGCAGCTGCAGATTAATGGAGGACACGCGCTGCAAGTGCGGCGCCGACACTCGGAGGTCTGAATCACGGAGGGCGCGCGACTCGCCGCCCTCTTCCACTTCCTAGGGAACATCAATCGATCAATCATTCAATCAAATTAGCCCATGACTGTCCCTGGACATTAATACCTGGGTAACATAACACCAAACTTTTAATAATACCTTTATTTTATGCTCATTGTATCGTAATATTAGGACTTTACCTAGCCTTTAATTGGTTTTAGGACTTCTGATTCTTGTGTTACAAAATATCAGATATTTATAGAACTAGCTTATGTGGGTAGCAAAATAGTTCTAGCTTCCGATTAGTTCCAGTATTAAAAGATAACAAACATAAACTCCGATATTTTACTTGTAAGTGAATTTAAAGTTCAAGAAATCTTAGGTTTTTGTACCCACGTTAACTGCTATTGTGTATCTTGTCTATGATAGTCATTATTGGATGATATTGAGAGATTTTTATCAAAATGCTTACGATACATTTACGATCTTCATCTCTTTTTGCGATAAAAGGTAACCAAGTCATTTTGGGTAATGTCTGTACTTGTATTGTTAAAAATATTATGTTTTTTTTACCTGAGCACCATGCGGTCCGGACGTTATTTGCGGATTTTCCGGTTTCCACTGCGAATAGACGTGCATTTCCGAGTCCATGCCGACTACTAAGATCCCATCCCGAACCCACGATATCTGCATGGGCAGTGGTGGGAGACCATCAGCGGTTTTCAGTTCTATTCGACGTAACTGCATCCATCGGATCTCTTCGACGAACAGCGGCGCCGCGAGCGACGACGCCTTTCGTAGTATCGGCCGGTTGTTATTTATCGACTCTTTCATTGCCTGAAACATTTCATTATTCAAATACTCGATGAAAATATTTTTGTCATTCTCAAAATTAAAAGCGCGTTATTATATTATGTTTCTGATAGTTTGATACAATTCATTGTATTGTATCTTTTATAAATTATTTCGTATATTTTCCACTATAGTTTTAGTTTAGGTATCTTCTAATCAAAACTAGGGTATCACTATCGAGCAACCTACTACAATATAATAAGATCCATATTCGCTTGTAATAAGCACTCACTTTAATATTGGCTTGAGCTAAATCACTCGACACAGGCGTGAATAGCAAAACACGGGATCCCACAGCAACAGTGAGTATATGAGAGCCGTCTTCTTTCGACACCCAGTCTAGTTGCACCAAGTGTTTCTGAGTTAGCGGACACGTGTTGCCGTTCTCCATGATGCTTCTCCGTAGAGATTGGAGTGTACTGAAGGAGGGTACGGCGAGAAGACCTGCGGCTTTGCCGGGATCAGCTTCACCGTTGCGATTGTTTCGGCTCTCGTCGGATGATAATGTTTGAAGTACCTAGTTTTTCAAAAGAATTATATAATATATAATAAGCCAATTTCCAGGATGTCATATTCTTGACCTTACAAGTATAATAATTAAATGCATGCTGTATATAATTAAAGAAATACAAAGAGCTTTAAAAACAGATTTGGTAAGTAATGTTGAATGCAATATCAGAGCAATACTATAAGTTTGTACTTATAATAACTTAGTTCATTACAATATTGAATTTAACGCAAAAATCAAAGGCCATGGTTTGAAAAGTATTGTATAACAAATCAATCAATTCTACATTGAAACATCCAATATTTATTGAAATCTAAATCCTAGCAATATGTATATACAAAATAAAATCTCACTTGATTGATCCGCTGCTTCTTCTGCATGAAGGTGGTGTCGTGCAAGTAGGAGAGGTCGATCTGCGTGTCTGCGCACACGCCGACGCGCGGCAGGCTCACGTTGCGCAGCGGTATCGTGTCCTCCAGCAACCACTCGGCGCCGCCCGTGCTCTCGCACTCGTACACGCACACGCACAGGTTGACGAACCGCGCGTCCGGGTTGCTCACGTTGCTGGCGGACAGGTTCTTGGGGCGCGTGAAGGAGCGCCCGCATTTGTACGCGCACGCTATGCGCCCGGAGTACGCGGCGCTTATGTGCAGCGGTTGACCTGACAATTTTTATTATTTTTTATTATGGCGCTCAACTGTGTAAGTCGATTAATTAACGAAACGAATGCGTATTTGACGTAATGTCATAAATAGGGTACTAGTCATAAAAAGTCAATATATAAAAATTGTTTGAAAATAATTACTTTGGTATTTTAATTTAAAAAATATTACCTGGAATGTCTATAGTAGATTCTTGATCCTTATTCATCATTTCCCATTCTTTCCACGTATACTCGAAATCGTCGTCTTTTTTAGTAACGTTGCATTTCCAAAATCTGTAAGAAAATAAATGGCATAAATTCCAGAATCATAATATAAATCAAGTTCGCTGTGTCAGAAAATTAATGAATCATCATATTAATCATAATTAACTTAAAAAAAAATAAAACCGACTTCATTATAATACCTATTCAACAAAAAAATAATAGTTCAAATTGATTTATAATTAATCGGCGGAGATATTGCGTATAAAAAAGTTTATCCCTAAATTTTCCACCCTTGGGGGTTGTTTTTTTATTATTAAATTTAAATGGGACCTTGAGTATTACCTATACGCCGATAAAAGATTTTTTCAAATCGGTTCAAAATGGGTGGAGTTATCGCGTAACAAACATAGAAAAAAAAATCATATGGGTCGAATTGAGAACCTCCTCCTTTTTTTGACGTCGGTCGATTAGCTAGAATAATATGATTTAGCGTGAAAAAGGCGATTTCGTTTCTCGGATTTAAACATAATAAGTAAATATCTAATATCAATTTTGCAATAGTAGAAATTTTGACAGCGACACAGACTTAAAAACCCTTTTAAAATTATTGTTTCAGTACAGTTACAATTTGTGCTTCATCGAATCTACTCGTGGTTAAAAAGGCGTAAGTACCTTTTAGTACGTACCGTAACGCTCATAATATATCTATACATATTTTTTAATATCCTAACAACACAAAATACAAGTTTTATACAAGACATGTAATACCTAAGCGTGCTATCGGAGCAGGCGGTGGCCAGGATGTAGGGCGCGAGACAGGCCGGGTAGATGGAGGCGGAGCTGAGGTGGCCGGCTGCCGGCGTCGCGTGGATCACGTCCACGCCCTCGGGCAGCGACAGCGGGCACTCGCACACCTGCCGCGTACACTTACATAGTAAAACTAGCTGCATCAAAATATTCTAGGAGCGCTATTCTTCCTAGTCGTTGTCGCTCTTGACAGAGCGGACGTGGTCTTTATTCAGGTGATGGTGGCAAGCTTTAAAGCACGACGCCACTCCTCTCTCATGGCCGCCTGCCTCGTGCATTCGCGAAAAGATTGAATGATTGAAGAGCGTTGTTACCGTAAGTACATTTATTAAAATATTTTTTAGTCATAATAATGATCTTTTAAACCTTCCTTAGATCTCTACGAATATTTCAAGACCAAGATAAAATACGTTCGAAAGTTCGTAGGTAATACGTACAGCCATTCTCGAGTTTTAGCGAGAATAACGAACAGCAATTAATTTTAAATACACATATAATTAATAATATATATCAACATTATATTCCTATGTTTGATATTTATTGAAACAATATATACCTTTTTAGTGGTAATAGATAGATGCGAATGCGTGTTAGGCGTGGGAGTGGGCTGGTCGGCGTCTACAGACACGGAATTCTTCCTCGACTCGCCTTCCTCCTCTTGCACTAGAGCACTATCCGGTACGTACATCATGCTGTTCGTCATGTCATCTGTCGAATACAACTCGTTAAGTTATTATAAAAGCTTTAAAAAAAGGAAGAATAATAAATGTAATCTAAAATAATATGTTTTCATTGTAAGAGAGAAGAGATATAAAGATGAGATAGAGATAGAGATAGACATAATAGATATATAAACTTAACCAACAGTTTTAGCTATAAGGATAAGCCTGGATTAAACCAAAAACCATATTCCCTGCCATGTATTACACCTATTTTTATTTTTTTCAGAAGAAAACATATTCAAATACCATTAGGATCAGCTTGCGAAGACACAGTAAGCCTCCACATGTGCACCGTAGAGCCTCCATCGGTCCGCTCCAACACCACAATATAGAAAGGCTCATTGAACACGGCCGCTTTGCGCAGGTCGACTATCGCTTCCATCCCGGCTTCGGTTATAGTATTCACGTCTGAGCCTTCCACGCCCGAGTCTGCGCTGTCCGTGTCACTTGATGTTCGTTCGCCTGGAAGTTTTAATTTTTTAATTATAAAATTTTTCTCACTAATATTTAATGTAATAATAATAAATTCTTGCAGCTTTTTTTTAAAGCCACGAGTTTGTTTGAAACCTGATTAGGCATTTATAAGATACAGTATTTACTTCCTTCCTGAAGCATTTTTTCTCTAAAGTACCTTATATTTTTACTAAATAATATCCAAGTCATTGTCTTTAGCAACAATTTATTACCCAAAGTATGTAATATGTTAAAAGCTTCAATAAACTTCACAACTTATATATTTTTGATTTACCAATCCTTTTTGTTGACTTCATATCATATCTCAGTAAAAAATGATTATTGATTTAATAGTCTTACTATATGTAGGCTAGTTGAATAATTATTAGACTATAGCTTTGATATATTACCCGTAATCAGCTGCTCCTGGAACACGTGCAGCAGCTGCGTGTTGTGCCAGTCGTGCGTGGCGTCCGCGATGGCGTGCAGCTGTATGATGGCGCCGGGCCGCGCCGTCGACTGCTGCGACACGATCTTGAACCGGTCGTGGAGCGGCACCCCGCCGCCCTCCTCTACGGTGGAGTCCGACGACATTGACATCGTGTCGTGCTGGTTGGAGAGAAAATGGTTTTTTTTATTTTTTATTGGAACGACGCTACTGAGTGTTATTAGATATTTTTGAGGTGTATTAAAAATTGCCTTTTTTTACAATATGAAGAGGGGAGACGAGCTGGACGCACTCCTGATGGTAAGAGTAACGCCAGCCCATAGCCAATGCAGTGCTATCCGGAACTATGTGTGAACGCGTGTTGACGACATTTAAATTAATTACTTAACTCTGGTCGTAATTAATTTTTAAATTACACTTAAATGCATACGCTAATATTTAAATAGCCAACAAAATCGTAAACGTACAATTGCTACACTAAGAAACCAAGCAGACATACATATAAATGTAAATTTAAAATAGCAATAATATACTACACCACTAGCAAGTTATCTGTTACCATTACATCTTTGTGGCGTCGCTCGGAGGACGCGATCTCAGCGAGTAAAGTACGTGCGTCAATTACAGCTTGGAAAAGTCGCAAGCTCTCTCCGTCGCTCGCCACGAAACACGCTGACGGCGAATTGGATAGATTTCCTAATGTAGTACTGTAATAAAATAGAACACGTATATAATTTTATTGAGTAGTTAAAAATTAATAAGGAATATAATTACAGATTTTTTTTAATGGCAACATTTTTTGCTACTCTTTGCTAAACATACTATGTTATAAATGTTTACTTTCGGTATAAGTTTTCTTTAGTAAAAGTTCTGAGCAATTTTTTTAATGTACTGGGACTTTTTCTTCTCTGAGACTGCACTATTTCTGCCAATTACATACACCTACTTAGTAAGCACTACGTACGTTTTTGTCTGAGCAGTCAGAAAGCGTTACAAAAAAGTTCCGCCACACCTTCGGTTTTGATCAGTTGACGCATAGCCACTACTATTGCTACTAGCACTAGTATTAGCGCTGATTGCTCCCCGGCGCCTCGTGTGAGTGTCAGCCAGTGTTACCTGGGCAGCAGGGTGGGCAGCCAGGCCACGTTGCTGAAGGCGGAGAGGTGCGGCGAGTTGACGCGCGCGAGCTCGGCCACGCCGCCCGACTTGCCGAGCGGGCCCACG